>DWNE01003880.1:0-16021 GCA_018249875.1 Cecropterus toxeus
GCAACTTTCACCCATTTGTTAACCAATGAAATGCTATAAAAACTAAAAGTTTTAAACATATAGAATAGGTCTATAAGTTGTTTAAAGTTTTGTTTCTTGTTGAGTTTGTTAAAGTTTTTGTTTCTTAGTAATTTCTTAAAGTTTTCGTTTATTGTTAATTTGTTACTAATAATTTTGTTATTATTGTTCAGGCGTTAAGACGTTTTGTACGAAAATGGAACCTCAGCCTGGTCCCTCAAATGCCAAATTCTCACCTTTAAAAAACGGCCCGCTAAACACATGAGTGCATCGGAAAAAATAGCACGGTTTTTTTGAGGAGTAGTTGCAGGAAATTCTTCCAAAACTCAAGCTGAACGCCATATTGGTAATGGATATTGCTCCCTACCATTATTGTAAAATGAAAAATATTCCCAGTCCCACCTAAGCATCGATAAAACTAGATATACAAAAATAGCTGAACGAGAAAAATATTGCTTTTGATTTCACTATGATTAAAGCACTATTACAATTGTTTCAGGTTTTGAATCGCTATATCTCCTAAACGGTGACTCATAGGATAAAAGTATTAATACATTTTTATACATAATTTTATGATCTACAATGTTAGTCTGAAGTATTTTTATGATAAAACTTAGTTTTTCTGAAAATCGCGAGAACTTAATTTTTTTGACATTTCACTTTGCATACAAAATGATGGGGAACTTTCAGGTTTCGTTTATAATAGTATTTTGAACAATTATGCCAATATTCAGATTGTTGCGAATTTATGTAATTTTACCCAAATTTTTTGGTCTAATTTGACGGGACTAATAAACATTTTTTTTATAGTGACATATACCTATTTAATTTAACGCTTATATGAAGTTTTGAGTTTTTGTCAAAACTGTGAAGTAAAAGTATTAATTGTAATACAAAATATATGTATATATTGATATACATATATTTTCAGATATAGAACCCCTGTTCTATATGAAGTTGCTTACAAATGTCCATGGGGGGCAGTAACCACTTATCACCAGGTTCTCTGCTTGCTCGTTCGCTACTTCTAATTTATATAAAAAAAAAAAAAACAAAACTATATGTTATCCAAAAACTTATTTAGCGTAAAATTGTTGTTACTTTAATATATAAGGCCAAGGCTGCCAAACTGTTAATAGAAATGGCCAAAAATTTAGATCCAAGATCATGTACGTCCCGCACGTCAGTATTTATGATGGTAAAATACTTAACGAATTTAAAAAGTAATTAAAATAACTTAAAGTAAACTTGACAAAGGGAATAATAACAGCAATAAATAATAATTAGTAATGACAAGGACACACATATATATAGTATAGTGTTCTGTGAGGACACAGCCGCTGGTCAGTTTTCGTTTCGGTGTTAACCAATTGCGAAGCTCTGGAATCAGCCACTCATGCTTGGTAACCAGCCACCTACTCTTGGCGGGTAAATTCAAATGCGCTGTCGAGTCACATCGTGGCCCGCGGTCCTATTTTGGAAAGCCTTGACTATATTTATAATACAGAGGAGGTTCTCAATGCGATTGTATTTTTTTGTATGTTGGATAAGTTTTCTATAGAAGGAAGTGCCTATATGTTTTTTTCAGAAAAGTGATACTAGTTTACATCTTTCTATTCATATGAAATCAATTGCGTTAGCGTTATTCCAAAACACATGTTCATGTTAAGGTGAGAAAAGAACTTGTGTAATAAATAAGTTTTTATTTCAAATATGTTTCTTATTTTAATAAAGCTTATTTTTTAATGTATGTACATGAAAAATATTGACATAGGCATTTTGTATATGGTAATTTTAATTGGTTTTAGGCCTAAATTCTGGTATTATTTTCTCCAAAAAATATAATTCTGGTATGTACAGTACTTATTAACTACCTATAGCCGAAAGCAGTCTAAAAATCTTATTTACATTACGAATTAACAATGATTTATGTACCTATGTTTGGGAATGCAACTAGTTCACCTCGAGTTAGGATCTCGTTTGTCCTCTGATCGTAACAGCCCAGGTAAGAATCGTTCATCGTTAGATATTGGTTTAAAAGTTGTACTGTGAATAGGGGTTGTTGTAGGTGGGGAAAAAGTCGGCAAGTCCACCCTTACTGCGACGGGCTCAGCGGTGTGCCGGTACAACGCCTCGAACTGCAACTCTTCCGGAAAAGAATGGGATTTTATCTTCCGTTCGTCTCTAGCGTTGCTCGGATACACGATCACGATTTTCTCACCTTCGCTCTTTATAGCAACGGGTGGCAGAGCAGTGCTGGTGGATATGACGGGTCCTGGTATAACCTGTAACATTTCTGTGGGCGCAGGACGTAACTTTTCCGTTGTCGTGGTCGTCGTAGTCGTCGTAGGCGTGGTCATTGTAGTTGATGTAGTAGTAGTAGTCTCTATGACGACAGGAATATCAGGATCTTCAGGTGTTTCTATTTCTCGCTTTTCACCGGGTGGGCCCATAGATCGGAGCGATTCTATTTTCATCTCTAAGGTCGGTGTTGGGATAGGTACAGAACTGGTTACGTTAATCTCCTCCGTTGGAATGTACCGGGCGGTGGTTTTCGGGATTTCTCGTGAACCAAAGATGGGCAAACGAGGTGCGTAAGCGGAAACCAGTGGTAACAGAGTATCTCTGGCGTAACGCTCGGCTCTCGAAATGAACGATGCAAGTCGTGATGGCAGGAATTGGACTGCAAAACCCGTTTCTTCCTTCTCTGCTCGGTCGCCCCAGGTAGGATCGTAAGTTTGAGTCGTAGGCACATCGTAGTTTTTAGCTTTGCGCGAAGGTGGTGACATAGTCGATTGTGGCGGTTGCGTAGCTCGAAGTAAGGGTTCGGATATTTCCGGGATGTCTTCGGGGCCATCCGCTCTCTGTCGTGGCGTTTTACGTGGTCGTGGTCTTAACACGGGCTCTGCTATTTCGACTATTCCGCTAGGAGCCGTTTTAGTGTTGGTCATGCCAAAGGCGCGACCACTGTCCGCCGCTGGGCCGTTCCACTCGTACGCATCAACTAGAATGAATGGTCGCTGAGGTGACTCTTCAGGTAATTCGTTGTCTTTTGGGTTTTCCATGGGTTGCTTAGTTATATTCTCTCTGGTTACGAAATCTTGCTCAGTAACTGTTGCGTTAGTAGATGGTTCGGCTTCCTAAAATAATAATATACATATTTTTAGGTTATTACAACTAAACGGAAAATATTAATTTAAATGAATGACCATTATGCAAAGATCAAAAAAAATACCTGTATTTGACAATCTCCTGGATAAAGTGGTAGTTGGATCGATTCATCCGAAAGTAGCCTTATGTTTTTACAGAATGATGATCTGTAAGTAGACAAAAAGGACATGAATTCCTTAGTGAATAAATATACGGTTTTTTGGGTTCCGTACCCAAAGGGTAAAAACAATCCTATTATTAAGACTCCATTGTAAATCTGTCCGTCTGTCTGCCAACAGGCTATATCTCATGAATTGTGATAGCTAGACAGATGAAATTCACAGATGGTGCATTTCTCCTGTCGCTATAATACCAAGAAATAAAATCAGAATAAAGTAAATATTTAAGGTGGTCTTTCGTACAACAAACATGATTATATGCTCTATATTAATAAGGTAACAGGAAGACGCTTGAAATATTCATGGAATATTTGGTAGTATATTCACTTTAAAAGTAACTAATTCAATTAAAATCAAACAAATCTTTAAGGGGGTGGGGGGAGGAGTTTTTATGTATGACTAATTAGGAGACTAGCGTTGGAAGAGGCCAAATTGTGAGTAGTACTAACGTCTTGCCAAAGCTATCCCCGATGAGCAGCTTGTCGATGTGCAGGGCCTTGGCGCCGGCGGTGAGCCAGCCGGAGTAAGCGGCGTAGTGCACGGTGGCGCGTAGCGGCACGCCCAGCGCCGGGTGCGGCACGATCACGCGCGAGAACCGCACGATGCGACCGCCGTCTTCGCGTCTGTGTAACATGACACATAATAAACATAAAGTAAACGCTTTCTACACTCATAGCTCAACAGTAGGATTTTCTCCTGTGTCGTGGGTGCCATGGACACACAAAGACGAATAAACAAACACCCAGACCCAGAACAGAAATTTAAAGTCATCATTTGCATTTCTGTCTGGCCGGGGATCGAACCCGGGACCCACTGCGTGTCAGACCAATATGGTGACCACGCGCGTTGTCCGTCGTCAGGTCGTAATGTCAGCATCATCTACATAATTATGTCCCAGGGCACTGTCTGTCGGAGTGATGGGAAATTTAGGTCATAATCTCCTACGGTGCGGGGGCTGCGCGGCAGTAAGTGGAGGAGCAGCTGCTACCGTTTCTGGTGATTAAAAAAAAATGCGTTGCCAAAAGCGAAAGTTGCCTCGCCTTGAAATGAAAATACTTATACCCCATATATCAGCTGCACCTCTTGGCTCAACGGCGACTCTTATGGCTAGCTTATCACTTGTATGACAATAATGTACACCGTTATAATTAATAGTGATAATAATTGTTAATAATTATTTTTGAAGTGAACTTGAACATCGTAATTAAAATATGATAAATGTGTTAAAATTTAGGTATTTTATGTTAGATTCATCTTGATAACTTACTTTGTCATAGGGAAGGACTCATTAAGTCCCGAATCTCCATGTAGAGTGAGTGTGACGCGGCCATAATTTGGTTTTGTACCTATTTCATTTCCACACCACAAGGAGACATGATATTGGTGGGCTGTAACAAAATATCGTAATCATCATTAAGTTCTTAATTATGTACCATGTTGCCCAAGTAGGCTGGTAGGCTTTACACATCGTAAGAACTTTATGAACTAAAAGTTTTCTCTTGATATTCTTAATTTATATTAAGGTAGGTAATTAATATCGTATTTCTATTAAAAAAAACAGAGAGAGAGTGCATAGGAATACGAACCCAGAATGATAGGCAGGAATTTATACCACATTTCACAGTTCACTTAATGCTTATGTTTTTTATCTTTATGTACGAATGCTTAAGTATATAACCTTACATATTTTCAAAATACATAGTGCCATGAGGTCCTCCCAATAAAGTCCTCATTTTTCCTTAACAAACATCAAGATTCGTTCAACCGTTTCTAAGAAAAAGTATTGGAATTGCAATGTTTATTTCAATCACACACACATATATCGTGTATATGCTTACCACAGAAGGGTTCCTCCTCTCGTGTAAGTAGGTAAAGCTGTCCGCGGCCCAAGGAGCGGTCCGCGTAGTACCCCATGTTGCCGCACCGCCGGTCTCCGCTGCACGGGAAACAACGACCCTGGAAAGCAAACATTTTGGACTCCGTGTTACGTAAAATGAAATTAAATGTAATGTAATGTTAATAAATTGTTTACAAATATTGTATTGTATGTATTATAATTTTGTTACCATTGCACTAGATTCAATTTTGTATCCAGAATTTCACAATTTATATTTTAATGTCGCTCATACACATACAAGAAACATATACAAAACGGCCATTTGAATCTTTAATGAAGTTATAAATGGTTAAAAACACACTTCTGAAGCTTAGCAATACCGAATGGTGAAATAATTAGAGGTTCTGAGTATAACAATTCGCCTCTTTTATCGTAATAATGACTAAAAGCCTATTGCAAGCATTGTAAACTTAATTCATACTGACCTCCAGGAAAGTATCGTAGTCTGAACATGGGAAGGCTGGAAAATGGCATTTGGGAGAGACAGAATCAGTGAAGAACTTGTAAGCTCGTCGGTGGTTGCACAACGAGCGTCCTTCCGGAGACGCGGCGGCCCACGGGAGCACCAGATCAGAAACTGCGCCTACGAACCTGGAAGCAATTATGTTATACGCGTATGTTATTCCGTTCATAAAATGTTTTAGCAGCAATTGTTGCAGGTCTGAGTATTTTTTCTTCCTACTTTACCCGACCTAATTTATCTTTAATTTTATATCCGTTGATATGCAAAAAAATGGATATGGAAATCAATGTATGTTTAAAAGTGTGAGAGTTCGACATACTTAAGCTTTTTATTACGTTATATGTAAATACCTGCAAACGAAACAACGCTGCTCAAATTACAAATTGTCGTCTTAAAACATTTACTTACAAATTGGAACATCCATGTTGCACCCGACCACCATTAGGGTAGAAGTCGACATGGCCGAGGGGTTGAGCGGCACCCAAACCACCCAATATAAGTGTTTCTCCGTTAGAATGGATCACATCTACGAATTTGGCGTCACCGCGGTCAAGTCGAGCTCGAGGATCTTGGAACTCGAAAAGTGGGCCCGCTGGGTCCAGACCTGAAAAATTGGTAATGATCTGAGTAAATAAAATGTTCTTTTGTCATTTTCGATAATGTAGCTGAGACAATTAAGACGTTGAACGAGTTTTAGTGTGATTAAAATTAATATGAGCACTATCTTTTTTTTTGAGGAACTAACATAGAGCACTTACCAAAAAAGTCAACATCAAATGCGAAATGAGCGGATAACTTCGGGAAGCGTCTAAACGTAAGGTTTTGTTATATAAAAAATCACCTGTAATTCTGCTGATGTTTCTCAACTCCGAACCAGCAAAACCTGCGACATGTGCGCCAAGACTGAACCCAATGAGGTGGACATCCTCGAACTTTAGGTCTATGTGATCAGCAAGACCTGCAAGTCAAAAGTTTAGGCATTTTAACGACGTTTCTACTGTTTTTTAATCAAAAAGCACGGTAGTGCTTTGCCAAATTCTTTCTGGCAATGCACTAACATGTTTATATACACGAAAGGTTTCACCGTGTTTTTCCCCCTATCATAACTTTGTTATCTCTCAACATAAATATATAAAATTTGGTATGTAACGTTCATTGTTTTTATTTTAGC
Source organism: Cecropterus toxeus (assembly GCA_018249875.1). Taxonomy (NCBI): domain Eukaryota; kingdom Metazoa; phylum Arthropoda; class Insecta; order Lepidoptera; family Hesperiidae; genus Cecropterus; species Cecropterus toxeus. Next base: position 6,879 of record DWNE01003880.1, read on the forward strand.
GTGTTGAAGTCAATATTCGATGCCTTGTAAAAGTAACCTTTCAAAATTTATTCTATTACATTCACTTTTTCTGCCATATGTACAGCATCAAATGATTTCTGGCATATAATTAATGACACACACATCTGTGCAGTGGTTTAAAACGTATGATGTACATATGTAAGTGAACATATATTTCAAACTATCTGATGTTGCAACGAATCCAATTTAAATAGGTTCTTGTAAATAAGCTGGATATAAAGTACCTATGTAACATCATATTCTCGTACTTTATTTATGTACGTAATGTACGTACGTATGTAACAGAAAAAACTTATAATACAGACAAAATATGTCTCTACAGTCATATAGAAATCGCAACAGTAAATCATAGGTAGGTAATTAACAACAGCATGAGAATATGAGTGAAGCAATTTTTCTAGATGAAGTATTAACATACTGTAGATCGCGAGTGATATGAGACCATATGGTGATGTACATGTATGTCTTATACCTTGTAACAGCATGGCAAGTTGCTTTCCCACCAGCCTCGTGTTGGCGGCGGCGCGCAAGTAGTTCGGCATTGAGGCACCGCCTTCCCAATCCACGCAGACCACGTTGCATTCCTCCTGTTCGAATGGTGAAGGAGTTATGTGTAATTTTTTGTAAAGTACCATTGTGTAACCTTTGAATTGTAAGCCTAAACATAGATTTAAACTCAAAGGCGGCAATTATCAAGTAATTAGTACCTATAGTTTTAGAAAATAACGTAATTTTATCATAAGTTTTAATTTTATCAAAATCCAGAGCGTAGTCATAAAAAGTTCTTAGTTTCACGTTTTACTGTGAAATGTACAGATATGTACCTCACGAGCGATGAGGATGTGAGCCTATTTTCAAAATAGGTATATGATTTAATATAATATCTTAATTTAATTACTTTTAGAAAATTTTATGCAATTTTCTTTTTAATGCGTAATTCCATAAAACCATACAATTGTTCACTTGGCAAGACACGTCCGGGTGTAAGGTGAAAGTGCTAACGGATCAACATTATGGGCTAAATGAGTCACTCAAAAGCAAGACTATTTGGCGAACGTTACGTAACACGTGTCATACGTAATGTAGGCCGTTCTTTGTACTGGATTACTTTGTTATTGCACAAATCACTGTATCCTGTTGAACGTACTTTTTAATAATGCTGCGCCTGCATGAGAATTCATGAGATAGTTGCTGCTTTAATAGCTTCGAAACATTTTTTTCCGAAATATATCAAGATACGTTTAGGTGCCAAATATACAATACGATATATAAAAACTTTAATGTACCTACACCAAAACTATTGACAACAAAATAAATAGCAAACCCGTAAAGTACAATAGGCGATCCTATCACTAAAGATCTCTCCAGACAACATTTGAATTGAACGACGACAGAAAGCAATCTTGTCGTATCTCAAAAAATGCACCCGTGAAAAAGTCATTATCTTTAAATTAGATGTTTTACTTGTAACTTATTTTGTAAATATTGAAATTTAAACTAAAAACAATTATATTTTATTCATAAAACCATTCTAATACATACGATTTTTTACACACGTAAAATCAATTACACTAAGTAATTGATTTTATGTGTGTAAAAAATCGTATGTATTCGAAATACGACAAAATCGCTTTCCTGCGTCGTGAAGCAAAAAGCACTCCATATATATATATAATTATGTTATACTAGGTCAGGGGTGTACAAAAGTATGTTATATCGACAGAATATATAATAAGCAGGTAGTGTGATAGTTAAAGCATTTACAGGATAGAAGTAAGTAATACGCAGATCAGGAGACATAGCAGAAAAAATAATACAAAATGTAGAGAATTAAATAAATAATAAAGTAATTATTATAAAATTAAAATGAGGTCAATGATTTGTTTTTAAAACTGACCACAGCCATCAGAGCGGAGCGCATTTCGTAAACCCATACGTTGTCGCAGTTGGACCCGAAGCCGTGCACTATGATCCTGGTTGGGCGGGCGGAGTCAAAGGCCCGCGCCGCCCAGCTCCACGCTGCGGACATGTTCCCCGCTGAAACCGCCAATAAGGGCTGGTCACCTCTGGAAATAATAATTATTATAGTGGAACATCTTTATACAATACAATAATCAATTAAAAGTAAAATAATTAATTAATTGGATTTGCATTATAGGTACTTGTTGTTTTATACAGAAAAGGAATAGTTTTCTCGTTTCTGAAAATTATATGATTTCTATTCAGTTAAATCAATATAAGGAGTTTGGTTTCGGTATAATAAGCATGTAATCGTTGTTGGTCGCGACGTAACCTCTGCATACAGTTAGTTTATAAATTCAAGTCGCGTAGGTGATCATCCTGTTCGCCGAGGCCGAAATATCCATAATTGCTAAATGGGTTATTAGGTCTTATATTATGGCTTTAGCGTTTTTAAGTCTCTATAAAGAATAAAAATAATAATTGTTCGTTCTGTGCAACCCGGTATGTATTAGATAAACTTATGGGCGTTATTATAGCTTTGTTAAGGCGATGGTCAGTAGCTGTGCAGAGGAATAATCTGCTACTCTTTGAATTTTTTCTCACCTTGCTAAGAGGCAATCTCCCTAAATGCTAAAGGAGAAGTCCGGGCACCCTGAACCTCCCCCCTCCCCCTTTTATGAACGCGCTTGAACAGATCTTTACTTAATCATAGTTAGCAAAAAGGTAAATTTAAATATTTATATGTGCAAGGTGTAAGGTACATCATTAATATGTAAAACATATGTACATATAAGTGCCACGTGCCAAAGTGTTGCGAAGTAAACACTCATAAACGATATTGCACGAAGTGTGTGCAATATGGTATTGTAGTTTTTTACTCGTAGAGTTGAAATGTTTTTGTTGGCCGTGCAAAATGTTACGTGTGTCATAATCTTTTACATTATTAGCTTACCAGTATTTATTTATGCAGGTAATCTCTCAATCATTCATATAAGTTATTCGGTGTATATTCTTGGTTACTCTAAATGTATAATCACTATACTATTATTTATTTTTCATAAAACATGGTTACGGGATAATATTAAGGATTTTTTCACCGTCAAAAAAGAGGACATACCTCTTTTTTAAGAATACAGTAGATCTATATTCTCTACATGATGTAGGTACATTATGTAGAGAATATAGATCCATTGTATTAAGAAGCTAAATGTCAAGGCTGGTAAGTGAAAATGTAGAAGAGTAATTACATAATTTGTACCGACGTTAATATTTTAACTGAATGTAGAGTATTTCCTTCTCTTTTGACTTTTAGTTGAAGCTTTCTATCAGAACTAGATTAATGATTAAATGTTACTAATAGAAATTAAATGATTAATTAAAGTTACCTTATAAAATATTGTATTACTATACCTGCTAACAGTAGAATAGAGCAGGAATTGAGTGCCGACCTCTTGCGGCGAACTGGGTAGAGTCTCGAGGTACGCGAAAGGACCCGCGTCCTCGAAGCACCCGAAGTCTTCATAACATACGCTGCCTTGAGACCGCTTCGATCTATGAAATATATACGTAAATAAGTTAGAGGTACCTAAATGCTATGATAACGAATACATGGAAGAAAACAATTGTATGGAAAATCAATACCTCATAGCCTAACACTCACAGAGAAAAATAATACCTTATGTCATAAAAAGTCTTTGATTATTTAACTTGATGCTACTTATTTGAGTGATTGTATGCAATATTGTACCTAATTATAGATACTTAATTGCGAAAACAAGTTAAATTACCATTTAGATAATGACCTATAGTTAAACAAAAGATTATTGAGCAGTATAATTAATGTTTTAGGTTTCGTTCGTTTTAATTTGTGCTTATTTTACACCAATTATCATTTTATAATTGGGCCTTAAATCCACGTTTATAGTATTTTTATTTTATAATGCTAAAACATTCAGTATTGACATTAAAAATTCACATTGAATACCTTCGTGCTTGTTAATTTATCTACCTATAAAAAACAATGTATTTATTCATTTTGTTTCTTGTCTTGTTTTAATGGTTCTGTTGCCAGTTAATCATTACTGAACTTTTGTATATAATACATTTTACCAATAAATAGAGAGCGATGTAACAGCATTCTTAGACAACATTCAATACGTAACTGTTAATTAATTACTTTTCTGTTTCATAATATGCATGTAATTCTCATTATATTCAGTAATATTATATTATATTTACAACAATCACCATCGCATTTACTCCAACATAATCTCTAATATATTATAACTAAAAGCGCGTAAATTTATGTGAAAGTGCACAAATTTGCTTTATTTACCGTGAGAATAGCAATTCATGCCAGCTGTATAATGGTATTGTTCCATAATATAATAAATATCGCAATACACAAGTTCTCAGTTTATTTTCAAATCGTATTCTATCGCGAATTAATGAATTTACACAATAGAAAGTTCATAGTAAGAGAAACCTACGGTGAAAGTACTGATAGCATTGTGTTCACTTCGTTTTAATAACTTCTGAAAAGGTTTTATTTGATCCTAATGAATAATGTTATTTCATCAGTAAGTTACTTGATATATCCCTATACACAACAAGAGTATGTAGCCAGTTGAGTCATTCATACTGGTATTTGTAACTGTACAGTTCATATAGTCAGTTAGTACCTAAATAATAACCATTTGTTTATCCGCTATAGTCATACGATTGAATCCACAATAAGTGACACTTTTTCTTAAGCATTTTTGAAGGTCCGATTTGGCAAATATAAACCTATTTTTTACTCATCGTCAAAAATAGAATTAAAAATTTAATGAAATAGATGATTGACTTTTAAAACTTTTTATTTAAATCTATGAACATTTGAGCAAAAACACATACTCGTATGTGCAATGATTTGTATTTCCATTGCAAAAATATTAGATACCATTCTTGTTCTTACTCGTTTAACAGAACCATACATATTCTGAAGGTAGATACCGAGTATCAGATCAAGGCGAACGGGTGACGCGAAAGAATGATTGGCGGCTCCAAAACATCTACAAGCTAAGTATTAACTACTAATTGCTTTTTTACATGAACTACTTCGAACTATATTTTTCAATTTATCGAAATAATTATTAAATACAAGTGTGCTAATGGATATATATTTATTTATAGAAGTAAGAAAGCATCTGTAATTAACTTTAGGTAGGATTCAAATTTTATTTAGAGTTTAAGTTTTATATGTTTTAATGATTAAAGAAAACATCGTAAAACCTGCCTGAGAGATTTTTTGTTAATGTTTGTGTGTGAAATTTACAAACAAAATTATGAAACGTATAGTCATCAATATAGTGAAGTACTACATATTATAATTATAATATGTATATGTTTAGAGTGGTCGTTCTACTAGCTTTCTTCAGAGACCCATTTTGTCGTGATAATACAAAAGTCGTCCTTGTCTCCCCCTTTTGCCCTATTTGCTGGCAGTATATAGTTAATTTTAAATTACATAGTATATGTCACTCTACTCTTCTCTACTGAGACGATTCTAATATGTATTATGTCATAAGTCACAATTTGTCAAACCGTTTGGGCTGTAGCCAGTGCCAAAGAAATGGACATACACTCGATAAACATATCCTCCTTGTGACGCAGTCGAGTAAAAATATTTATATTTTAATAATTGTGCTACAATGAGATGTGTAAAGTGGTTATCCAGGATTACGTTGTCTCCAAGCAGTGTATGCCTTCATTAAACGCTTAAGCTTTAGAAACCGGAACTTCGCAAAAACCGTTTGTATTTGCTGTTGACACACAATTGCACCTAAAACGTTTACAGTTATTTAAGCTTTCAGTTTTTCTTAAAAATAACCAAAAGATTCAACCAAGCATGCCTCACTGTACCAGTTAAAAACTAGTTATCTGATTATGCAATGGAAGGAAGTATCAACTTGTATAAAATTTATTTCGGCCTCTCAGTTCTTTTGAATTATATGAATATTTGTTTTAACGATAAAATAATACCTGGTGAAAAGTGGAACAAAATAAATTATAAACTATTTGTGAAACACAGCTTATCGTAATAAAAAGGTTAGATATTGCAAAATTGAAATACCATATTTTAATTTAGTCCTCAGTTTAGGTGAATGATTAGTATAACGTTAGAATTTTTAGAATTTTAAATGAATAAAATACTGTTCACTTATCGGTAAATGACTTTTATACCTCATCGTCTATTTAAGTTAACCCTTGAAAGGATAAGAGCCGTACTTGAAATTAATCACAGATAATGTGTTGCTACTCAGGATGGGATGCCTTATATAAGTTGTTCTCCCTTACCAAACCAGATTGGATCAAATCCTAACACAGCAGCGCTTAAGAATTTTGTTATAAAGTAGAAATATGAGTGACGGTGGCACCTCCAGAGTCGAATTACGACAGGTTGTATCACATTTAGATTGCATTGCCGTTTTACATACCTAATGAACAAAACAATAATACTTGTCTGTGGGACGGTAATTGGTTGACGTTTCAGGAGACCTAAAGGTCGGTAGTATATTGACAAATGGTAAGGGGTCATAAAGGGTAAGTTTGGTCATTCAAGGAGGCAACGCAGGTAGCATTCGTGTGATTCCCGAAGAGGCAGGGATTTGGACTATTTTATCATTAGTTCACAAATCGGTTTTGGGTTATACTAGCTGTACCCTGCGCGCGTTGCTACGCCACTAAGTAAAATAAATTTGGAGAAAAGTCATTAAACAAATATTCAATTCACTTTGTGTCATATAATTGATTTTGTTCATTTCGAAAAGTTTTTAATTTCAGTGGCGCCATCTGTCAAAAATTGGTCGTACCAACTCAGAAACATTCGTGGACTCATATACAACAACTTTGCGTAAGATAATTTCATCATGATCACATGAAGAAATGCATTGTTTACGATTCTATAAAGGACATGCAGACAAACATTAATGTTTAGATTTAGATTAGATAGAGATTTATGTTGTTTACAATAATTTAGATTGTTACCTAGTGCGCGATTTCTTCAGCTCCCATTGCTTCATGGAGGCGCGTACGGCATCCAACAGCTCGGCGTCGCGGCGTTCGTCTTCCGCTTCCTGCGCCAGCGTCGCCGGCCGCCCCGCGCCGCGCCATGCCTCTAGCTCCGCATCTACAATGTGCAAACTTTATATCTAACTATAATAAACAGTAGATCGCGATCGATCGCTGCGATAAGTACACTCGATCGTGACAAGGAACAGGAAATTCGGCGATTATTTTCGGAGACAATTGCCACGATACAATGTATCATACGTACTATTTAATTTTAAAGGTGGATGAACCAGTGTAGTTTTTCCAGAGACGTACCATTGCCATACATATCCTCTTCGGTGGAAGGGGTTAGATGTTGGCTGGCTTACAAATGAGGCGAGGCATCTTAGTCCCCAGAGTGACAATACATCTGTGGCCTCCAGGTACTTCAGGCAGAGCCCCCGTCGTATATGGAGCTAGTAATAGATGACCACGGGCGGTAGTGGCCACACAGCATTAGGTGGATTGCAAATTCATTTGCCACTAATAAAATCAAAAACACTTAACTAGATTTATAGTTGAACATAGGTCTACTCTCTAGGGTTATGTCCTGGGTTATGCATCCGTTATTGTATATTGAAAGGTAACAGCCGGTGGAACAAATACCTACATGTACGTGATACATTACTTGTTTGTTTAGAAGATTACACACATAGTAATTTATGACTGTTGGAGCAGTTAACGTTGTTACGATCCTAAATAATTGCAAATTGCAAGAACTCTTCTGTTTGCATCTTCTAAGTATTGAAACTTTGGGTACTTAAATAAGTATAATGAAATGACAAAAGCTGAAAGTTCTTTTGTGTAAGCAGACGCCAGACAGCAAATACTCGTACAATGTGTGGAGTTGAATTTAAATGAGATGAGTTGCTGAGGACTCACCGTGTAACCTGAATCGAGATATCTCCGGGTGAGTGGCTGCCACTACATACCACTTTTTATTGTTAGAAACGACCGCGATATGTCGTTGTAGGGCAGTGTGTTCTAGCAATGGCCTACTGTGGACGAAAGTAGGCTGCTCCCAACGACGCAAATGGCGAGAAACATGAGAACCGCCTACTTAATGCTTCAATCATTGCAATAGCTATGCCTAATCCATTTGTAACAAACGTTTACGTACGTACTACACATGACAATAAAAAGTCATTACTTTCCTTATTTCCCGTCGCAACAAATTAGATTATTTTACAAGCGCATTCTTAATAACTAGAAGAAAACATAGACATAATATTTACTCAATTTCTATATAATTAAGTACCTGTAAGTAAGTTTGATTCAAATAATGAACAAGTTTAAATATAGTTTACGAAACTTACATTTAGCTAGGACGAGTGTGGAAATTATTAGGATGAAGGCGAGCGAGCGCCAGGCGTGCGTCGCCATCCATGCGGCCCAGCATTCACGACCACCTGCAATAATTAGTGATAGATACATATTAAGTAAGTTCTAGTGAAACGATTTTACATCTAAAAGGCAAACTAAGATTACAAATAGTAAATGTAAATGAAGGCATACACCAATTCTGTCTTCAGTAACACACATCAAACCAAAACTCTGTATTTGTTTTTTTTTTTTTTGTTTGAACCTAATACTGGCCGCACCACCAGATTTGCTGAATATTTACTATAATCTCAATGTCATGTCAACATTGTAAATATATGTCAATGTGCAATACTGCGATGATCAATCTCATCCTCAATTTCGAAACAATAATGAGTAATTATGTCATTAAACGTTAGTTTCCTGACTCCAAATCCAGGTGGATTTGTTTGCTTTGTGTGGTCATCTATGGCGCAGTAATATGTTACGAAACAGCAATTATATAAATAATTGATCGTCTGCTGAATGCTAACGATTGGTGCGATTAGCGTGCCAATTGTAGCGAAAATCTGTACGCTATGAGCATCGTATTTTCCGGATGAAAAATAATAACATAAGCTTTTCATGTACCTAAGTATTTCCCATCCATTGTAACTACTATTATATATATATATATCAAAAAACTTTAAACGGATATTGAAAGTACTTCACCTAATGAGTAAAATGACAATAATAACTTTTTAAAACTA
>DWNE01003881.1:0-16015 GCA_018249875.1 Cecropterus toxeus
TGTTCATGGGCGGCAGTAACCACTTACTATCAGGTGGGCTGCTTGCTCGTTTGCTACTTCATATTTATAAAAAAAAGGTACTAAATACAAATCAAGTTAAATTACACCAGTGCCGCACAAAATTATAAAAATATGTAGGAGAAAACACCTTAACACTTTCTACCAAAGACAAATTAAGTTAAAAGAAAATATTTACTGAAAACTATTAACGTGAAAATAACCCAAGCGCCGGTATTACCACTAAAAGCTTTAATGGAATAATGCTATTGTGCGTGCGTAACATTTTTATAACGCGACCTCGCGTGACGAAACACGCCGGTTAGCACAAGCACCGAGCTGACGTACAACTTTTGTTCTTTATTTACAAAATGAGCGTTTCGTTATAAATACATTTTAGGTTAAATTCGTTCAGGTCAATAAGTAATTCAAGTTCATTATATGATTTTATTTCGATTTTTCTTCGTAGATGGAGGTAAACGGAAGTTTATTTAAGTATTAAGGCTTTTTTGTACACCATTTAAGTGGTGTTGGATACGTTGTATCCTGAAAGACTAATTCGGAACGCTGCACGTAAGTCTGAGTGACCAAATCCTTCACAAACAGTTTTAGACAAAAATATAGGATAGTTAATTTTTATGCAGTTGCATGCGAATAATTCTTCTTCTTTATTTTATTTCGTTTTTCAAAAAAATACAAACAGTTATATTTCTTACATAAGCGTTAGAAGCTTAAATTGCTAGAAATCATGTGTTACTAGAAACAATCATAACATGAATAGCACAAGCACCACTTTGTCATTAATAAGCCATTGTGCGTGCGTAATATTTTTATAAGGCGACCTCGTGCGACGCAACATGCCGGTTACAAGCACCGAGCTGACGTACAACTTTTGTTGTTTATTTACAAAATAAGCGTTTCGATAAAAATATAATATACATTTCAGGATAAATTCGTCCAGGTCAATATGTAATTCAAGTTCATTATATCATTAGAGTTGGATTTTTTTTAAAACAACTAATACCCTTCAAACACATTTGTAGACATAAATAAGGGTGGTACATATTTATGCAGTTGCAGTAGAACCACGGAGAATTCTTCTTCTTTTTATTACGTTTTTTTAAATATTACAAAACAGTTATGTTTCTTAGTAAGCGTAAGAAGCTTGAATTATGAGAAAACGTGTTACTAGACACAATCAACGTATGAATAACACAAGCGCCACTCTGTCATTAATAAGCCATTGTGCCTGTGTAATATTTTTAGAACGCTACCTCGCGCGACGAAACACGCCTATTAGCACAAGCAACGAACTGAGCCAGCTTTTGTACTTTATATAAAAAATAAGCATTTTGTTTTAAATACATTTTAAGATAAATTCGTTGCGGTTAACATTTGAGGCAAGTTCATTACACGAACTTTTTTCGTTTGCATATTTAGTAGAAGGAGGAATTAGGCACGTAGTCCATCTGATATGAACACAATAATAATTCCACACAGTCGATGTATTCAAACAATAATAATTACATCTCTGCCAAAATAGTTTCGGATACGTTGTACTCTGACGACTGATTTGGAATGCTTTACGTAATTTCGTCTGACTGTCTAACCCTTTCAACCTATAAACACAACTATAGACATAAGTAGCGGCAGCACTATGTGCAGTTGCGTTAGAACCACTCAGAAATCTCCTTTTTACTGCGTGTTTTATGATAGTATATAAAGTTATATGTCTTTACTACTGCTTGTAGCTTAAATTACAAGAAAACATGTACTAGAAACAATTAACATATGAATAACACAAGCGCTACTCTGTCATTAATAAGCCATTGTGTGTGTATTTTTTTTATAAGGCGACCTCGCGTGACATTACACGCATGTTAGCGCTCCAAGCACCGAGCTTATGTTAAACTTTTGTTCTTTATTTTAAAAATAAGCGTGATACGTAAAAACATTTATGTCACTTCTTTAATTTTATTTCTCCTATCATGTTTAAACATAAATATAAATAATGGTTGACTATATTAAATGATGGCGGAGCGGTCACCATACCGTTCTGACGCGCAGTGGATCCCGGGTTCGATTCCCGGCCAGGCAGAAATATGAATAATGAGTTGAGGTGTGCTGGGTGTTTGTGTATTCGTTTTTGTATGTACATGGCACCCACGAAACAAGAGAAAATCCTAGTGTGAGGCTATGAGTGTAAAAAATGTGTTAAAAATACTGAGTTTGAATATGTGTCATATAGTCTATGTCATATCTCCGTCGAGTGTAACTGACACTAAAAAATGGGGAGACGGAGGTGATGTCGGTTCAGTCTTACCGCAATGGGATGATTCACTTCTTGCTAGGTTTAAATACTTAAATGTTTATAGCTTTCATTATAAAAAAATACTTGTATAAAAAATATTAGCGCCTATACTGTTAATAAAAAGAATTAACGCCTGTCTTGCAAAGCTCACCGAATTGGGTAACCAGAGCAAATTGGTAAAAAATGTAATCCTTTGACAGAAAAAAAGAAGAAATTAATCATTGCATGATTTTACTTAAGCATTTTGCTCGTTGTTTGCGCCTACAAACTTACAATATTGAATTTCATTAGGTTTTCAAGGCTGCGTTTCTCAAAGGGTCGAAAACATAATATCAACGCTTAGATCGGACGCAACTTATAGATTATTTGGTAAAGAATCAAAATATTAGGTACATAGACAGGTATAACATGCACTCTCGAGACGAACACGAATGGATTGGACCTGCGAAATCAGTGTCCGAGATCTGGATCAGTAAGTCGGTGGTCACACTAAATTCTCCAGTATAGGAGTTTATGCCTTATGTTCGCATTTATTACCTACTTGTGTTGTTACATTTATTACGTGTTATTAACCTACATTTTTGAATAGGCCAGTTAATTTTGTCGCAGATTATTAATTATGAACTGAGAAATATCTAAGGATCTGTCTAGATATCAATATAAGATTTTATCATATTTTTCAGATGAATTTTGAATATAAGCACCTACACGTAGGATTCCTTTCATCTATGTAATGTCATCGACTGAGCAAACTTTATCCGGAAATAAGCATTTCGTTTTATAAAAAAAACTTCTAAGTTTATGATATTATAGAACAGTTCATAATATTATCTTCTTTATTTTACAAGTCTGCACTACTCAAAAAGTAAGTTACAACAGTCAACATGACTCGCAACTTCGCTCGTACATGTTTGTAAGGTATGCAAAACTGATGTAAACAAGAAGCGGCAACTGAGGTATTAAAAGCAAACTGGTGCCGGATTTACGGGTGTTGTTAACAGGCACTTCCCGTTTTATCGGCCGGTTTTATCAGGACACGGAATGGAGTGATTGCAGTGGAGGTGGAGGGAGACTACCGGGTTATAAACGCGACGATCGTTGTCCAGCGATTAACCGATTGTTTTAAGTTAAATAAACACCGGAGCATATTTAAATGGAAATGGTCGAGCGTTAAGCGTGCGTAGTGCCGGTCTTGAAGCACTACTCGCTCTCTTCCTGTGGATGTTAGAGGAGGCCACTAAGGGACGAAATTCAGCAAATGGGCAGCAGCGTTTTCCTGTGTAACATCCACACTCATTGCGGTAACCGACACGTATGTCTGTCGCGTTGACTATTGGCAAATCCTCCGTTATGAGTTGTCCTCCATTATCCTCCATTATGTCCAGCAATTGACCTAAATACTCATGGTAGGAACAACGATGTGTAGCTGCTATATTGTTGTGTGGCGTTGTTATTATCAGATTATAGTAGCAAACGAGCCTGCAGTTAATCTGGTGCTAAATGGTATCTGCTGTGTCTGTAGAATTAATGTAGAATAGAATGCTTTTATGTCGTTGAAATGCAAAAACTTGTTTACACTAGACAGGTCTCGTGGTGGTACTTCCCCGGTCGAACTACATTGGCTCTACCACCTGGTGTAGCGTTCGTAGTTCTCACGGATAACATGCCATATTATAAGACCGATCTGTAGTAAAACTCATATCCTACTAAGAAAAACATTCAGATATCCATAGGCAACAGAGAATACCCTGCTATAAGAATCCATTATAATATGAACAGTCACTTAACATCATGTTTATTGGTGTTTTTACTGACACAAACCTTCATTAATCGGCATTGGACCGGTGTTTTGCAATTTACTCTAGGCATTAAAAAGAAAAGCTGCTTGGACAGACAGAAATAAAAGTTTGCTTTTCAAACATTATTTATACTTTTGTGAATTAAAAACTATTTTGTATTTTGTAGTTGGTACTAAACACCTGATAGACTGCATGTCCATTTGCCACAAAACGGCATTAGGATTTAACTGATACGACAATTAAATATTGATATACCCTTATATATTATGTACGTTTACAATTGATTCAGTGAGGTGAAACGATTTGCGGTCGCATCCACAAATGATGAATATTGCTTGAAACGGGAACTTTAATCCGACCAACCATTTTATTACGCCACCGATCGTTGGAAGTTCATGTAGGTATACAATCAGCAAATTGTTGTCATAAATTATAGTAATTCTGTTTATAGTGCGTTAATATTTTAATATTTTCGTGTAATTTGGTTAAGTGCTCGTAATCGCTTTTAATTCTTTGTAGTCCAGCGGTATCATCGTCAATTCGTCATAATGATATTTCAGACAGTAATCGGAATTAGTCTACAGGGAAAGAAATTACAATCGATTTTACGCTTGCTCTAATAACTAAATATTGTGTATATTTGATACACAGCATATATGCATGTTACTTTAGTAGTTGGACAGTTTGGTTTCTGGATAGAAACTCAGTTTTCCAATACGACTGTATAAGAGAAGTACTGTAGGTTACAACGATTGTTTCGTTAATAAGGAGTAATCGTTTCAGGATCCCTAATTCTTCTAAAAGTTAAGTGAAATTTGATTTATTATTCAATACTAAAGCTCCTTCGGTAACACATGTTCTCGTCTTGGTTATTGATACAGAGTAGCTTGTTGACGGAATCGGTTAGTACTTACTCGTATCTTGTTATCTATACTTTCCTTAGAAGGTCAAGAGTGGTATCTCAAAAAAAAGTTTTTTTAGATACCAAGAAAACGACTTTCACATAACATCAATTTTATTGAAACTTACTTCAAATAAGATGCCGATTGTGTGCTTCTGACGGCAGTATATTTTCACACTCGTAAGTGTACGTACTGATTTCTTGCATAAATATACGATATTCATTTCCACAAATTCTAATATTGACGGTTAAATGCTGAAATTTAATCTTTAATCTGATGACGTTTGATCTGACAATGTTTTGATACGGATTGTTGCATGTTTATACTCACAATGACTGGCATAGACTGGTGATAAATCATCCGGGAAATGTTTTTGCTGCGTAGTGATGAGTGTCTGCGTTGTGATGTATAAAATAATTCCTGTTTTGGTGAATCTTCGGTTCGTATTGGAAAAACTGTTTTGAATAAAAAATGGCGAATAAATTGCAGAGATTGTAATATTTCTAAATTGAAGCAGTGCAGTAGCGCTGTTGTGTTCTAGAGGATAAAAATGTGTTAATCTGGATATTCCATCCATTTACAAAGTGTATTTCAATTTATAAGTGAAAACTTCTTGAGCCGCGTTGAGCACTTTTCGGTCCGACATGCTAATGTTAATTGCAGTTTTCTCGGATTTGACGATAGATGGCGTTAGTAGTTGCCGGTACTGCGTAGCTGGGCGACACATGGCGTTAATGCTGGATATTTTTCTGTTTCCCGGATTCGGACCAATCAATACTGGACGAATAGACGATAGATGGCGATACAGGTTTCAAGATTTTTTTTATTAGATTGAAAATTGCATGCTCGTTTGCTGGAGCATGAAGTTTAAGTAACGGATAAGTGGTGACTGCCATCCATATACATTTGTAAGCGACTTTATATAGAGAAAATGTCACAGAATCGGTGCTACTAGGACTAAGATGAGTCGCCTCATATAACAGTGAGCATAATTCTCTTCTACGCCTCAGATACTTCTCCTCCTTCATACGTTATACAGCTCAATTACTTGAATGTTTAATTAAATGTACCTATTGCAATTTTTACCGCACTAATAAACAAAAGACTGTCATTCAAAACGATTTCAAAATAAATTTACTTACAGCAAAACGCTAAAAAATATGTAGCGTTGTTAAGATATATGCACAAAACAAGATGTTCGCCGCAGCCGGTGTATGGTGCGACATAACCGCACGTTGTACACCAGCTTAATCGTAGAAACAAGGATCTAAGATATTAGTCTATGTATGTCTAGAGACGGCAACGAAATGAGCCACAAAATCTAGACTTCTATTTGTCTTTTTTATCTTATATCTTCGTTATAAAAAGACGCGTCCTGAGTGCTTCATCATCGTAGAGCCGAAACAGCTGAAGACGTGTTATTGAACGCACACACTGAGAAAAGTTTTTATGATAATAAGTGTAGGATTAGGATTCTTTTATCCTATATATCAGTTAAATTTTATAGCACCGCTATCTATTCGTATAACTATATATAAGTTAAATCTTATAACATCTGCTATCTGTCTGTAAAAGTGCCACCAAAATTAGTCCTACTGCTTTTTATTATAGGGAAGTAGCAAACGAGCATGCTGTCCACCTGCTTGTAAGAAGCCACTGCCGCTTTTAAAATCTGTAATCAACTTCAGATAAGTTCAGTCTTACCTGAGGTTAGCCACAGATCCGTCACTACCCCTGACTATACTGGAATGCTTCGGACAAGTACGCCACTCTTTCCATGCCCTACAGACCAGAATGCAGTAGCGAATAACACTGCATTAAGCAGAAATAGCTAAAGCGGTGGTGCTCCCGGAATCGAAACACGAGTTTTTCTTTTATTTTGAAGATTAGCCGACAAGCAGATAGACTGACTGACAAAAATGTTATTGTTTTTGTTATAAGTATCTTATTATAATATGCAATGTAATAAGTGCATATAAATCTATACTTTATACTTTATAATATTATAAAGCAGTAGTTTGGTTGAACGCGCTAATCTCAGGAGCTACTAGTTCGAATTGAAAAAATATTTTTATGTTGAATAGTAAATTTATCGTGGAAGGCTTTAGGCTATATAACATCACGCTATGTTTGTTTGTTTTTCATAAATTGTTCTCTAATAAACGCGGGTGTAACTGCGTGGCACAGCTAGTGTAGTGTATGCACTTATTACAATACATATCATTTCGACATTACAGACGATTCATTTATTACTCGTATATAAGAATTTGATGTCGGTTAGTTAGGTGTTTTATTTAATGATTTATGTACTAGAAAATCATTTACAGCCACAAACATGGCTTCGCTTGAAACGACCAGACCGCAGCATCGTACGCCAGTTTTACAGCATGACCGCATGTGTGCATATGACTATATATGTACGTGTGAAACCATGTTATGTCTTTCTAACAAGTGTATACCTTATTTACGTATGTGTATTTATTCATCCGTCATGCCATATCTCCGTCGATATCTGTCATACCGTATACATATATACAAAAAGCCCCGAATTTAGAGGGGGGCGGGGGCAAGCCGGGGCCTATGATGTCTCTTCTGTGATCGACTTCAGATAAAACCCTTGTTCTACACGAAATTAATTATTGTCTATAGGCGGCAGTAATCACTTACTGTTATGTGGCCTGCATGTCGTTTGCTACTTCATTTCAATCTAAATACTCTCCCGAGACCCCCTGAGTTCATCTGAACCACTTTGGACTCTCTAAAAATAATGAGCCCTCAGAGGAATAGGTTGATGACGACATGCTTGTACAAATATTGTGTCGGCACGCGTCCATAGGTTTGCCATCCAGGGGCGGACCTACCTATGGGCTTTTTGGACTTCAGCCTCACTGTGAATACAGGGGGCTCTTAGCCTTTGTTAAAAATAATAAGAGACGAATCGTAATTATAGCGTTACATGTAACGAAAAAAATATTTTTATCAGCCGAGTTTTTTTCTGATAAATACCTATACACTACATCACCATACAGGGCCCCCGAGTAGTTCTAGCCTAGGGCCGCACAAAGTCACGATCCGCGTTTGTCGCCATCCCTGGAGTAGACTGGTGGTACCATCACGGTCAAACCGCAAAAGTTCCTAAAATTAACGTCTGATTTATAACTTTATGCAAGTTAATTTATGGGATTACAATCTACAAGTTGCTTCTATTATTCTGTTAGGGCTGAAACTAGCGTAAACAAGCACCTAATGGAGTGACATGGCCGCAACACGACGTGCGCTTGTTAAATTTATGACTTTATAACGACTTTAATACGCGGTGCCAACTGTTCGGTAACTATTCGGTAATAATTTTGTTATGTAATTGTGTTACAGTTTAAGTTGTATTAATTTTATATTTGAATAAATTGTTGGTCTTTCGTTGACTTTGACATCGGTGAGTTTGTTATTGTGCTGGTTCCATAAATTCTTAAAGGTGGTGGAACTCTGAATAGTTTAAGCGAATACTGCCGCCTATTGACATCTATAATCATCACCAGCTAATATTGAAATTTTACTCGAGGTCGGCTACAAATACGTTTTCTTTTGTTAATCATTTTTTTTTATAATATGTAAATAGCAAACGAGCATGCTTTCCACCAGATGTTAAGTGGCCACTGTTGGCTATGGTTTGCCACAGATGCGTTGCTAAAGTTGGAACGCCATGGATAAGTATATCTCGCTTACCACACCCTTTAGACCAGAACACTGCTGTTATTAGGCAGAAACAGATGTGGCGGTGGTACTTCCGGAGTCAAACCACAAAGAGTTCTACCACCTTCTTTGCAAAATATAATGCCGCTGAGTTTGCTGACGCTTGAGTATATATCGCTGAGATTCTTGCCGGATCTTTTCAGTTGTGGTCGTGTTTCGATCCGGTGGCAGTGTAGGAAAAAAATATTGTAACTTACAATTTGTAAGCGTCCCCGTCGGCCTATGCAAAATAAAGACATTTCAGTTCATTCCATTTCACTTTAATGTTTTGCACCGTTAGTAAAAAAGGGTAAAACGTTATATTTTACTACTTATAAAATAATCTTCATTATTCCTTCAGTAGTTTACTTATCTGCACTACTCGCGGTTTTAAATATTTTACTGAAAGTAAACCAACAAAGGATTCCGTCACTGCGAACAATGCTTAACGCGGTTCCGCGTTGTTTAATCTCAAAAGACGTTTCTCGGTTTGTTTATCTGTATTTAAATACTTGTACAACGTCCAAAAGAGCGTTCTACTTCATTTGGAATTCGCGTTAGTCGCTACTTCAACGAGTAATGGAAAGTATTGAAATGTATAGGATAATCAGTAGGATCCGACGAAACCTTTTAGGATTTTCGGAAGGCTTTATAACGATTCGGAAGACGTTACACGCGGCATCGTCATAGTGTACATTCATAGCCCCACATTAGGATTTTCTCCTGTTTCGTGGGTACCATGGATACACAAAGACGAATACACAAACACCCAGACCCAGGTAAGAATCTAAACCCATCATTCAGATGTATGTCTGGCCGGGGATCGAACCTGGAACCCACTCCGTGTCAGACCGGTAAGTTGACCGCTCGGCTACGCGAGTCGTCAAAATAAATAAACAGAAAAAATATTGAACTATAATAATGTTTGCTAGCTAATTGTATTTGTATAAAGCAATATATAGGTTTATTCTTTATTTGTATCCGTATAATGTTTATGTGATAGGCCCCTGGTAATTACAGTAAATCACTGTTTCTGACTTTGGGGAAAACGCCGAACATCCGGCCCGTAAAATTATATCCCAATTTTGTTTTATTGTCTGTTATTACGAACATAATGCTCGTACAAAAATAAAAATATTAGTAAGAATTTTTAAATGATGTAATGTTGATACTACTATTTGTGATTTAATTGTTGCGTAGCCATTGTTATATTCATTTGTTTTTTTTTGCCGAGCACAGACAAATCAGCACGAATATGTGCATGCAAATAATCTATTTGGGTGTATGTGGTAGGTACTCGCCACAATTCTAATCCGTTCTCCGTGAGGCGTAGAATTTTTTCTCGCATCTGAAGATTAGGCATGCGTTGTATTCATGCGCGGCGTTTACATATTAAATGTTGCACTATATTAGAAGAGTCCAATGTGGGCTAAATCAGATAATTTCGAACTGAGATCAGTCAGCTATCGATTTCAAATGACTCCTGATTTTGGTATTTACATTAGTTATAAATGTCCAATATGATAAATATTTTCTATTTATTGCGATGCAAGAAGCACTTAAGAAGAATTGTAGTAATTTTTGACCTTTTTTCCCCCAATTTAAGTTAAAGTAAGTAAAACTCTTCTCCCTATTAATGTTCATTATAACGTTGATAGAGAATTTTGCAAAAAAAAAAAATCATACGTTATCATCATCATCATTCTAGCACCCATGTCGTATTATATAGCTTATAGCCTTCCTCAATAAAGGTACTATTAAACACATAAATAATTTTTCAATTCGAAGCAGTAGTTTCTGAGATTAGCGCGTTCAAACAAACAAACTCTACTGCTTTATATTATGGGTATAGATATGCGAATTAGAATTTAATTATCACAGCTTTACTGTAAAAAAATCATCGTAAGAAAACGTGCACACCTGAGAGTTCTCTTTAAACCGCGCCAGCGCGTTGAACTATGGCCTAAGACTCATTCAGAGAGAATACCCCACCCAACATTGGGATAATAATGGACTGACGAGGAAGTAAAATTCCATGGTCGTAGATCACAAAACATTTTCCCTTCTGCTTTGAAATTAAATGTTCTCCTCTGAGCGTGACGTCATTTAAATGGGTGAAGGTTACCTTTCGTACATTAATCATTTACGAGTATAATACGGCACGGATACGATTTGAAACCTCGAAAGCAATTTCATGCAAGGCTTGTTGTGGCCAACTAAATGTACTCTCATGTAAGGGGTATGGTAGAGAAGAAATATTTATAATGCATGCTTCCTACTCATGGGACAAATGTCATATATCTGTATATAATATGTATTACTTATATCTTGTGACTTACACTAAGCGATCTCTACCTTCTTCTTCTAATTCAAAAGTATGTTTGGAAAAAAAAATATAAATACTTTTAAATTTTTATTTTGTAGGGATAGTTATTCTACACATCGTCTTTCATGCATCGTACTGGTGCGATTATTCAAACAAATCAATATGGTGATTGAGATATAGCATCAAGAATTCATTCATAAAACCTTAGTAAACGATTTTTTTCAGTTGCAGCTCAAAATATCAAAATCTAGCAAACAGGGCCACGACCAACTCAAATATGCGTAACACAAAATTCAAAAAAATTTAAAGACATTAGTATTAATATTTAAAACATTCAAATATATGTGTGAAAGTAATTTTACTGTTACTTTACTATTACGGACATATTTTGTAGCGAACCATTTCATAAATATTGTACATAATATTTGTGTTCCGTTATAAAAGTACTAAAAGCATACACCACTACACTTAATGTTTGTTACTGCAAGTTTAATCCAGTTAAGGTACAATACGCTCTAATAATTTCAAAATGTGTAAACTCACAGCCTTGTTACAAACTTTGTAGCGCATTGGTTTCAATAGCTAGCCTTTGCAAAGCTCAAAGGTAAATTGGACGGCTACCGCAGAGGCGCGGACTGGCTGTTATGAGCGTTACCAACAATACTTACATACATATTCTTGTTACGTTTTACCATAATATGAGATTTCTGCAACAGAAAGCTAAACTTTGCAATCTAGAAAGCGGACTCAAAATGTTTTGATTTATTTGTGTGAGATCGTTCAGAGATATACAGTTTCATTAGATGATATAGAGGCCTGCTCGGGTTTTGTTTCCCGGATTTGTCCTAGTTTGAAGGGCGCCCGTCGGACGCCCAGGAAGAACCCGAGCTCTTTGTCCGGGATACCCAATTATTGTAATGGTAAGGAATCAATTCAAAACAAATGTTACCCAAATTATTTAGTAAATTGTATGTGTGTTTCGGGCATTTCTGTAAGTGAAATTTGTATGTAAGCGGAGTTTGTTTGGAAAAATATCTTCAGTTGAAATGCTTAGAATTTGAAGTTTTTGTCCGGTATCGGCAATTTATATAATGGTCTCTTTAGGCGTAGAATACCTATTCAACGTTTACGATGTTGAATTGTTATATAAATTTAGTGTACTTCACTCCAATTAAATCTTTTTCACTTTTAACGTAAATACCTTAAATATTTTAATAGTAAATAATAGCTTATGTCACGATATGTAACTTTATGTACGTTTTCTTAAAAATTGATTTTCGAATTATTAAAAGTACGTCGAAAGTTTAATTTATTTAGCTAAGGTATTAATTTAACCGCTAATATTTTGGGGCTATTGCAATCATACATTAAAGGCATAGCATAGAATCATACAGACTACCTGCTCGTGTGTTGTCACTTCCGCCCATGGATATTTCTAATTTACCCAAGATCAAGATTAAGATTACCTGAGCATTAAGTTAAATTGCCCCGGATAAGTGTGTTTTCCTTGCCACATTCGAACCACAACAAAGTAGAGCTTCACATTGATGTAACTAGGCAGACATACCTAATAGTAGGGGAGCCCTCGATGCTAAATCGGGATTTACTCGAGCGTCATAGAGACCTATTGGGTTGCGAAGCTTAGATGATGAGAAGAAAAAATGTCGTATAATACATACCGTTTCATCGGTGGGGGGAGCGGAGAATTTCTAAAATGTAAAAAAAACAGTTCCATGGGCATCGGTGTATTGGTGTAAGTGTATCGGTGGCGTCTTCGGAATATAACCACAAACATTGACGACCCGCGTGGTCGAGCGGTCACCATACCGCTCTAATGCGCAGTGGGTCCCGGGTTCGATTCCCGGCCAGACAGAAATATGAATGATGAGTTTGGATTTCTGTTCTGGGTCTGGGTGTTTGTGTATTCGTGTTTGTGTGTCCATGGCACCCACGACACAGGAGAAAATCCTAGTGTGCGGCTATGAGTGTAGAAAGCGTAAAAGTTTCAACCACTCTTAACAACAGCTTTTATTTTTATCAAATACGAATAGTCACGGCCTATTTACGTCTAAAATTATTAGATTCATAACATTGCCTCTTCAGATTTATACTCGTGATTTCCGGCGATGGCAAAACTATTTATAACAGTCATGAATCTCTCTAATTATCCGTATTGCCAGAGATTTTGTGCGCCAGATAAATTTAAGTACGGTACAGTTCCTTCGCCCATTTTACATTTACGTAATACTTTGGTAATTTAATCCCTTACCATTTTATGATTATATAAGGCTAGATACTATGTATTTATTTATATTCCAACCAATAGTTACAATTATGTATTGCAATTTCAGTAAGTTGCTAATGTGAACATTCATTTCGTTTCCTTCTTTTATTGACAAATATATATTGAATTCATTTAAAATATTTGCATTAACATTACTAACATTACCTAGCATAGGAGTAAAAATGCAGAGGTAGTTTCAGTCGGCAGTAGGACTTATTATCTTGTGATTTATATTGAAGGATATAAGGTAAGTTTGAGTCAAAAGTTTTATATATAAAGTCATATTTTGGTGGGCTAACAATCTTTTTGCTTCATTAGCTCATAAACATATGAGGTACTCCTGTAAAGGTAAATAGCAGACCATAATACGTATATATGTGTGTACATATACGTACAATAACTCCCGCAAAATATATTACGCTACACAAGGTATTTGCATGGCATTTTGTGCGTCGGCGGAAAATTTATGGAACAGTATTTATTTTCTGTTCGTTTACATCGATTTGCTCAAAGACGTCTTATTTACGTTTGTCTGAGTTCACCCTACGAACGGAACCAATGACTCGGAAATTTTTGGTTACTGTAGAGGACGCTCGGCTTAATTTTTGCCATTCCCAAAGTTGGCTTTAGCATTAATTTCGCTTTTTACCTGCGAATTTTTGAACGTAAGCTGACTTCTATTTCATGATTTATGTGCACCGTCTAGTTATTTTTTGAAGTTTAAGAATTATTGGCGCTTAAGATTGGCCTTTATATCATGCGTGATTCTGAAGGCACTCGTTTCTTTAACGGTTATGGTCATAGACAATGATGATTTAAGAATGAATAACTGAATTACATGTCTACCTCATTTTATGACCCAACTGCAACAAACGAACGGTATTGTTTTTTAATATATTTATTATAGTACATTCCGATAATTTTAGCAACACTATAGCATATGCAAAATAGTTTTAATTTCTTTACTTTATTTGTTTTTACGCGTTAACAGAAACTGACAAACAATATTGGACTGTTGGAACTAGATATTTTTATTTGGTCAACTATAACTTTCATGGTTTGGTATTGACAGTTACCCTGTGCGTGCCAATAAGTATTGGATTTTGGTGCAGAAAATTCTGCAATATGAATAAACAGCGAATATAAATTTAAATCACAATAGAAATTTTTTGTATTAAGATTTGGATGCTAATATGTTTTAACACTGTTAGTATTGACATTATAATTATGATACGCTGATATCGATAAGTTTTACGTCGAAATGGTTTTGTTAAAATTAAATTCTAACTCAGGGAAATAATTTTAACTCAAATTAAATTTTCCGTTAAATTGCAACTATGGTAATGTTTATATTACAAGCTAATTGATGAGTGTCTCAGTAAATACAGTTATTTGTAATGCAATCAGACTAAATTAAGTCATATCATACGTCATAAAATACTTCTATACATACATACAAAGACATAAAAAGATAACTTGTCAGTCATGAGAAAATACCCGAGTATGAATTGAAAGCGAAATAAGAATTACGATTATGATTGCTTAAATAAAAAGGGATCATATCACAAACAACATTGTCTACAAGTATCTTCGATCAAAGCTACCCAAATATTGTTACGTGACAACTTGTAATAAAATGGATTATATTGTTTATTGAAGTCGTAAAGGCAACGTGAATATAAAGTATTCGAATTTTGTTTAAATAGTTACTACTTGAATTGTGCTTTGTCTAGCTAGACCAGAGATTCCCAAACTATTTTTACTCGTAGATCTCTTTAAAAAAACTTCCCCCTGGCGACTAAAAAAAACACAAAAAAACGTCGTACCTATTAAACGTCGTACGTCGGACCCCCATTTTTATTTCACGCTAACGTGGACACCCGTTGGCTGAAGTTAATCACAGAAGCGTTGCTCCTCACAGAGGACTAAGTCGGTCGCCTCATATAATGTGAGCCGGCAACCACACCCTTCCAGTGACAAGAACTGCTTCACGTTAGAAATAGGTGTGGTAACTTACCGGTCAAACCTTCCTACCACCTTGCAAATTTGTGTATTTGAATTGTAGATGTTATTTCGATTCTGTTTTCTTTATATATATTTCTGAAATTGGGGACTATTAAATAATCCTATTGCGGTTAGTTTTAGGACAGTAGTAGTGTCCTTCGTTTTACAGAAAGATGTCCGATGCGTGACTAGAATATTGCAGGTAAAACTTTGAACACTACTCGTAATAATATAACTTATTTAGTCGGCGTAAAATAGCTTATTTTATTTATTAGCGCTCTAATAAATTGTTATTATAACGGTAAAACTTCTGTGAAATAGAAGAAAATTGGTTACAAATAAATACGTGCTTTAGTGTCTTTGCTAAATCAATTTAAACACTATAACAGTAAGCGCACGTATAGGATTTATGTGTTTCTGCTAGCGTTTATATAAATTGTGAAAATGATCACGACCAGTAGGGTCGTGAAATGCAACAAAGCAGTAAAATATAGCTTCTTAAGCGTTTTTGCCGTTTCAATCTGACAGGAGATATAAGATACAAACCGTAAGTACCTAACATAAGGTTCCGTATCGTAAATAAAATAAATTGGCCAAGCGCGAGTTGGACTCGCAGGCGAAGGGTTCCGTAGCATTATCATTCACAAATCTTGAAGGGAAAAT
>DWNE01003882.1:0-16015 GCA_018249875.1 Cecropterus toxeus
TAAGTAATTTAAGCATCCATAGGCATTATTATATTAGACTAATCTGCTACTAATCGTTTGAAAACCACTTTTAATGTCAACTAGCTAAGTTATTTACATGTGTAATGGACATCTGGCGTCCATATGCCCGAGCCAATCCGGGTCGCAAGCCTATACCATAATCGGATTTAGATTTTTTGTAATCTTTCTAGTTTTTTTTTTATTTTGTGTCGTCGTCTACTCGTTGTTCTCCCACTGGGCACGAGTCTGATCTCACAATGAAAAGGGATTTTGGTTTTAATGCACCGCGCTCCTGAATTCTCTTTTGAATGATGTGAGAGACAAAAATATCCAAGGCTATAAATTAGTCTTCACGAGTTACGCGCTGTTCTAGCACAGTTGGGAATCTAATACATCTTTTGGTTATTTTTTCGTGGTAGTGTGTAGTTCGACTGGGGAGGTATGTCCGCCACAGCTATGTCAAGCGTTTGACCGATTTTTAACATGACTTATTAGTAGCAAAAGAGTAGAACAAATATCGACCGTAGGTACCTGTTACTGGCGTGAAGCAGGTGCAGGAGGTGGAAGGGTGTGGTTGCCGGCTGACTTATATATAAAGCGACTATCTCAGTCCTCGGGAAGAGCAACGCATGAATGATCGACTTCAGGTGGAACCCCTGTTCTATATGAAGTTGCTTACATATGTCCATGGGCAACAGTAACCTACCATCAGGTGGACTTCGTGCTCGTTCGCTTCTTTAATCTGATAAAAAAAGTAGTCTCTGGTAACTAAGAGTTGAACAATTGTCAATGTATAGCAATGGCTAGTTAAAGTTTCCTTTTGTTATCTTAGAGGTTTGGTATTTTTGTTCACAGTTGTCAATAGCCAGTTGCCGTATTTGTTTTTCTCCAACAGCGAAGTGCTTTTGGACACTTTAAATCAGTGATGGGCAAAGTACGGCCCGCGGGCCAATTCCGGCCCGCGGGCCAGCTTCGGCCCGCGAAAGTATTTAATTCGGCCCGCCGAGGGTTCATCATCATGGATAGTATATGCCCACTTTAATTACATTTGGATGGTCGGGAAGTATATTATAGATTCTACTTAGTAGAATAATAGATGCATAACATAGGTAAAGCTTAATGTGTGTAATGCTGTAATGTTTTTATAATATTACAATTAAAAGCTTTAACACAAAATGCATTTTTATATAATTCTGGCCCTCTAGAATTTCTTAAACTTTGTGGCTATTACAAAAGTTTTCCCACCACTGGTTTAAATAGTGTCGTGTCCCAAAAATGTACCTACAAATCATGGTTACACCGGAGCATGCGCACACCCGTCCCATTAGGATTACAAGGGGAGTCCGCTAGCATACACTGAGAGCATTATTAGTATTAAAACTACATTCTATTGATTACTAGCTGAGTTCGCTAGACCCAGTTTTGAAGGGACTTGGTTTTGTTAAATTATTCTTACTAGCTGAAGTGCTTCGCTACGTGACAAAAAAAATTAGTTTTACTCGCCGTTCAAGGTACATGAAGTGATAAGGACCTTCCGGATACAAAATTAAATATCTCAAAGGTGACTGACTGTCATAGTGATCTATCAACGCACAGCCCAAACCACTGGACGGATCGGGCTGAAATTTGGCATGCAGGTAGATGTTATGACGTAGGCTTCCACTAAGAAAGGGTTTTGATCAATGCTACCTTCAAGAGGATAAAATAGGGGATGAAAGTTTGTATGAAACTTTGTGAATTTTAATACTTAACGCGAGCGAAGCAGCGGGCAAAAGCTAGTATATATAATCTTCATGTTCGTGGACGGCTGTGACCAATTATTTATCATCATGTACTGCATAATCGTTTGCTTATTCAATCTAATAAAAAAATGTTAAAGCTGGTGAAACTGCGGTTCACACAATCATAGTTTTTGAATTTTGATTACAAGTTAAACCAGACAAAATTTTTCAATGGCAATGCCCTATTTATTCCTCATAATATATGTATAAATACGCGCGTACAATTGTTACGCAAAGTCAACATTGATAGGCGTGGCCTTCGAGATAACCTGATAAGTGATAAGAGAATAGATAACGCGTGTTCTGTGTTGAATGGGGCTACTATTCGAAGCACGTGGTCATAGGCTAGAAACCGTAATGCTGAATTGTTCGTCAAACGCTAGGTTTCGTCCTAGATCGTTCGGTTTGTCGTGTTCCGATCCTGTGGAAGTATAAGAAAGCAGAAATGAAACATCTGAAAAGTAACCTACTAGAGATGATGGACCCAGATTATAAAAAGTGTGTAATGTATTCTGTCTCATTAATCGTGTGTTTGTTTTTTATCGTGACGCAATTTCGTTTCATCGAGTTGAAAGTCAAGTCACGATTCTAAAGCAATTTCACTGCAAAACATTATAACTGACAAATTGAATAGCCTTTTTATGTTTAGCCGGACCGGTAATTTAAATATTATGTATATGTCAACCATCTTAGTCCTCAGTGAAGCAGTTCTTGCGTTAGGTGGAAGGGTGTGGTTACCGGCTAACTAAGAGACAAATAGCCGGTAACCACACCCTTCCACCCAGGTGACCATCTCAGTCCTCGGGACTAGCAACGCATCTGTGATCGACTTCTGATAGAACCCCTGTTCTATATGCAGTTGCTTACAGTCACTTACCATCAGGTGGGCTGCATGCTCTTTAGCTACTGCAATGTTTAAAAAAACCTGGTTCTGTCCTTTAATTTAACCACAGTACACTATGAAATTAAAGTATTTTACTAAGCTGAGCCAAATGGTTATACTTACGAATCGTGAACCATCTTGATAACACCCCCAAACTGGAGTCGTGTTTGTTTTTAATTAAAATGAAATTAAACACGGGTCATTTTGAGAGGTAGGGAGACCTTAAAGTGTTTGGGAAGGGACAATATCGTTTATATTTTGGACTAAGATCCGTCCTACCTTTACGATTTTCAACTGCAAAAATTTACGCGCATTTTCACTGGTTAAACTGATTGTTGGTGGTGATGCTTGCATGTATTTATTTTAGCGCCATCTGTCATACATTGTCGGAACTAAAGTATCGAACAAAACTAAGCGGGCTGCTGTGTTCGACTTAGTGTGAGGTACTGTCCGTAGATGGTGTTATTTTCATTTTGCTATGAATAGTTCCTATCGCAATCTTGTCTATATCGTCTGTCTTTGTCCATATTGTCTAGGTCTTATCTTTTCTTGTGTGCACTAACACAATCTTTCTCATCTCCTGACCCGTGACAGCCATTTTTTATTCAAATACGGAGCATTTGGCCGTTCAGCGCTTTTCATGTCGGAGTCCGGTTTCCTTCCCAGTTAAACTAGCATATTAGATTGATTCTTTCACAACCCGCGCGGCGCAGCGGTCACCATACCGATCTAACGCGCAGTGGGTCCCGGGTTTGATCCTCGGCCAGACAGAATGAGAATGATGAGTTTAGATTTCTATACTGGGTCTGGGTGTTTGTGTATTCGTCTTTGTGTGTCCATGGCACCCACTACAGTAGAAAATCCTTCTGCGGGGCTATGAGTGTAGAAAGCGTTTACATTTATGTTTATTCTGGATATTTCAGCCGCGCTGATGGAACCCGGAACTTTGCGTCAATTTGGTATAATAAAAACACGTTCCCACCATCACACTAGACCTAGATATAATTTTAATTATGAATAATTGTTTCAACACGTGTTCCCGGGATTACGTCACCGATTCAAAATGGCTGGCTATGGTTAGACTTAAAGTAAACAAAGGGATTCGTTAAGATTTCGCCTTTAAAACCATCTCAATTAGAATTAGATTAAGTGGTTTTGGTTTTTTTTTTTCCATTTTAATATGTTACGGGTACTCACGATATGCGGTTTTTTTATTTCTTTGCCGCAGTGTCGCCGTGACCAGGATCCATGTAACTGGGGCGAAATATCGGCAAAAAGAAATTAATAAAACCGTATATCTTATATATGAGTACCCGTAACATATTAATATGTATCAAATCCGCAATAATATTAGTCTAAAATCATATATTTTTTTTCTTTGTTCTAGTATTCCACACAATAAAGAGTTGTAGATTGCATTTTATTACTATTTTTATTACACTAGCTTAGTCCCGCGGATCCGCCCGTGTCAGTCATGTGTACCGCACCAATGTGTTAATTCAGGTCATAAACTGTTTGTCCAATTTCAGCCTGATTCGACCAGTAGTTGAAACAGTTTTTACTCGACTGTGTCAGAAGGAGAGTAATGATTTTCGAGACAGAAATTTTTTCAATTGTAATTTAATAAAAAAAAATGTGTTGTTATTGTATTAGTTTTGAGTGTACCTTGTGTTCTTTCGTTTTCCAGACCCAAAAATAACTATACGTAATAATAAATAAGGCTTCTGTATTCGCTATTTAGCCGGACCCCTGAACAGTAATGAAATCCAAGCACTGCTCGAGAATCGCAAACGAAGCATAACGAACCGAGATTAACTTTTGCTGATGGAAATATTTATAGTAATTTGACGCTAGTTTTAAATCAAACAATGGTGTCGTTTATGCTATGGAATGTCTAACGTTACTCTGACTAATATTAATTTAAAAGTTTGTGTAAATGTGTGTTTGTCTGTCACGCAAAATCTGGTTAATTTCGATGGAATTTAGCTCACAGATTATGACCTGCATAATCATGAGATACTCATTAAACCGCTCAGGAAGCGGCTGAAATCGTTGGAATAATGTAGTATTAAAATCAGTTTCATTTTTGTGATACCTAGAAATTAATTACCTAGAAACCTAGAAATTGTTCTTTATTAGATACCTAGAAATTGTTCTTTGATAATTGTACGGGCTTGTGTATAGTCGCGCAGGTTTAGGGATAGAACACACGAGCAATTGTCGCCGAAGATCAGCAAGTGTCGGCTGCCGTTAGCAATAGTGTTCAGTCGATTGCAGATATTACAATTTATGAAGTCTACCAATATTACATAGGAACGCATGACCAGCCTCAGATAAGAGATTTTATCTTAATGATTAAACCCGGCAGTGGAAGTAGTGGAAGGTAGTCACCGTCGCCTATAGACATTTGCAACACCAGTGGAGTCACCAATGCAGCGCCGGCTTTGCAGGAGAGCTCTTTTTACAACCCTCTTGAAGAACCCCATGTCATAGCCCTGCGGGATTCCTTAGGAGGAAGCTCATTCCACATCTTGAAATTCCTTGCTATAAAAAGGTTCCCGCTCTCACTGTTAGATGAAATCCGTGCCGGTCAGTTGGACAGTAATAGTTCCTTCATATTTCTATGAGAAAAAACTTCCCTTACAATTCACAGGAACAGCGTCTCATAGTAACCCTTGGTATGAAATGACTTAGAAACAACATATTATTACTAAAAATTGGAAGTAAATTGTACTTCCAACGGTCCCACTTTCTACAATTAATATCAATAAATAATATTGGCAAAAAGTTCTTAAGTTGCAATAATAAAGTCTTGAGTCGTTTGTCCCCTACTATTTGTCACCGGTAACTCGAAGTCCAGATGCGAAATCAGCTGCCCTACACAATGTCTATAGAAAAGTAGATTTCATTCGGATTTCTACAACAAAAGCGTGTTCAACAAAGCTCTGTAACGGTGTTTAGGGAAGCCATTTTTGCATTGTGATTTCATACAATGAAATCTGTAATAATAGCTGTCGATAGTTAGCGCGGATTGGCCCAAATTGTCCAAATGTTTGACAGCTGCCAAACGTACAAACGTATTGCAAACTGGTTTGCTTGTAACAATTTTAAAGATTAGTTTTGAATTTTTTAGTTGCTTCGTTACAATTTTTAACAAAACATGTTAATATAAATGACCGTTTGAAAAGCATTCGAGAGTAGTGCTGCTCAAATTGGCACCAACTTTGGTTCAAATGTTTGACAGCTGCCAAACTTATAAATAAATTTGAAACTGGTTTTTAAATAAATTACCGTTAGTAAAGCATTTAAAAATGAATGCAGCACAAATTGCTATGTACTTTGGTTCAAATGTTTGACAACTGTCAGTTGCGAATTTAAACCGGTTTTTTTGGCTTATTTTCAATTTTAAAGCCTAGTTTTAATTTGAAAATTGAATTGAAATTTATGTGCTTCTCAAATTATACCAATATTGGTTCAAATGTATGACGTATGCAAAGATCACAAACGATCGCTCATTTATCATGGTCAGATTACTGTTGGAGCCTGGACACGGTGGAAGAGCGGCACTTTTTGCGTAAATTATAAAAACTGTTGACGCCTGTTTTAGCAAACATCCTTGACGCACTTTTGGTAGCCACCCATCAGTATACTAAAACCATTATTAAATTGAAATTAAGTACCATTTTTAATTGAACTTACATTATATAACTCCCGTCACTCCGAAAACTAATTAAAAGACGATTCTAATGATATGTCATACTTCACAATCCGTCACGCCGTTTGGGATGTAGCGCCAAAGAAATTGACATACATACAAACAAACATACGCACAAAAAAAATCATTTTCTTACCTTTTTTCTGTCGCAGTCGGATAATAAACTAACAAAGTCACATTCAACACCATTATTTATAAAAAATATATACAATAGTCAATACCAAGAATTGTTATTGACTCCCAAAATGTCGCATGATAACGTCGTAAAGGATTTCAAACCTTAGTTCGCGGGCATAGATGAATGCTCACACGTGGCAGATGCCTCGTAACATGACCTCACTGACTCATCGGCGGTTAGGCTCTGTTTTAATATAAATAAGCGTGATGTTATAAACTAGCTTAGGCCTGCGATTTTGTCTGCATGACGAGTTTTGTCTGCATGACTGCATGAGTATAACTTCAATAAAAACTCCGCAAATTGAATACATTTGACGACCCGCGTGGCGGAGCGGTCAGCGTACCGGTCTGAGGCGCAGTGGGTCCCGGGTTCGGTTCCCGGCTACAGAAATATGAATGATGAATTTAGATTTCTGTTATGGGTCTGGGTGTTTGTGTATTCGTCTTTGTCTGTCCATGGCACCAACGACACAGGAGAAAATCCTAGTGTGGGGCTATGAGTGTAGAAAGCGTGTTTTTTTTATTGTTAATAAGACTAGGTTATAAGGTTGCGGGCGATAAGAGTGGGAGCCTGAGCCGCCCAGCCAAGCGACCTCGGAAAGGACGACGGCATGTGTGGTCGCAAGCCGTCGTAAATACCTGAAGGAACGGTGGGCGTAAATGCTCACTGGAAAAACGCCCTAAAGAAGCATCGCGCTCGGGCTCCGCTTGTATTCCGATGGAGATCCCGGAGTCCTTCACACAGCGCTGAAGACGACCACCGGGGGGGTTTTACTGCTGTAAAAATCCCACATAACCCGGCGTTGCTTCCACGGCGTCGTGTACCTTTTGATGGACTCCCCAACCATTACCAAAACATTACCCTCGTTCTGACGCGGATAATAAAAAAACAAGTTATTAGTAAATTATAATGAAGTAGTTATTTCGCTCCAGGAAAATATGTTACTACTTCATTATCCTTGAACTATATTTAGAAGTTCGATAAGCTGTTAATAACGGAACATATGGCGTTGATCTTAAAAATGCGTGCAACATTTTATTGAGTTACTCCTCGTTTTTTTTTTATAAATATGAAGTAGCAAACGAGCGCCTCATGTAAAAGTGAGCCGTCAATCACACCCTTCCACCTCACGCAAGAACTGCTTCACGCTAGAAATAGGTGTGGCAGGGGAAGTACCACCGTACTTCCCCGGTCGAACTACGTTGGTTCTACCACCTACTCGTGGCTTCCAAAGACTCTTTGAAGCTCATATAGTAGTAGTATTTTATGTTTCGGTGGAAGGGTGTGGTTGCCGGCTCACTTTTTTTATGAGGCGACCATCTCAGCCCTCGGGAGTAGCAACGCATCTGTGATCGACTTCATATAGAACCCCTGTTCTATATGAAGTTGCTTACAGATGTCCATCGGCAGTAGCCACTTACCATCAGGTGAACTGCATGCTCGTTTGCTACTGCATTGTGATAAAAGAAACTAGGTTAATGAGTTTATTGTTTTGAAATAGTGCTTTTGTTCACATTCTTGATGAGAATTCCATTTCAGACAATTAAGTTTAGTCAAGCAGTAAAAACAGATACCCTAGTAGTATTTTTTAATTCAAATCTATTTAAATCTAATATTTTTATATACACTCTGTTTCTGCTTTCTTGCGAAGATTATTATATATTTTCGGTCGATTTGATGGTACTTAAATTGAGTCTTATTCATCTTTAACTGTGATGCAAGTGTCGACGTTACTGTACATGTGACGTCACAATGTAGCCATTACTAATTCAAGAATTAAATCAAAAATAAAGATATATATTATATAAGTCGGAATATATCAGAATTTTTAATTCCTGAAAGATTTTTTACAAATTATTTTTAGTTCATAATGTTCATCGATAGTTTATGCAATGTTTCATGCGTTAATTTCATTTTTAGGGTACCCGAATGGTAAAAACGGGACCCTATTACTGACTCCGCTTTCCGTCTGTCTGTCACCAGGCTCTCATGAACCGTGATAGCTAGACAGTTGAAATGTTCACAGATGATGTATTTCTGTTGCCGCTGTAGCAACAAATACTAAAAGTAGGATAAATTAATTAATTAACTGGGGCTCTTATACAACAAACTAATTTTGTGCTATAATTTTATTGCTTGATATTAATAACAGTTACATGTAGAGGCTGGAAATATTCACAGAATATTTAGGTATATATTCACTTTAAAAATGAATAATTAAAATAAAATAAGTTTTTAATGTGGGCTCCCATACAACATACAACGAACGAGATTTGATTGTCGTTTTTTATAGATAAACCTACAGAACCCTTAGCGTGCGACTCCGATTCGCACTTGGCCGGTTTTTCGTTATTATTTTTAAACGACTTCCAAAAAGGAGGATTTCAATTCGTCTGTTTTTTTTTTCTTGATGCAAATTGAAATACCGTGCAAGTAAAGAGCCGCGCTTTACCTCTGTATTATTTATATATTGTAAAGGTACATTTTCTATTGCTAATTTTTAAAATATACGTACTTCTTTCTAATAAAAATGTTTTATGGTAGTAAGTCTGTTTAAGTATTTAAGAACGATATTTCTCCCTTGAGGGAGGGGTAAATGGAGTGTTTTTTGTTATTTAGGAGTGTAGGCACCACTCATCCATAATAAAGCCTATGACAAGATTTTAATATAACTTAAATACTATATGTCTTGTTAAAGATTTAACGACAGTTAAAAATTATATTCGAAATTCATAATATAATGATAGATATATAATACTTAATTGTTTTAATTTTATAATCTTAAAAAATGTTAGAATATAAAATTTAACTTTTCCATTCGTTATTGTTTTACTGAAAAAAAAATTGTAACTGAATAGTTTGTTTTTAATTACCTTTTACGGTCTTAGATTTTTCCCTTAGTCATTAATAATTTAATAATATGTTTATATTTATCTTAAAATATTGAACTATATATGAATAAGTCGATAGAAAACAATTATTCTTTAATTTTAAAATTATATTTACATGTAAATTTGGTCAAAGTTTGCGGCATTATGAAGAGAATCATGCAATGCTCAATCGAGTATTTTTCCTCAGGATGCTGCGTAGCTGATGGAAGACTGGACTAAACTACTAACGACCCAAGCTTGATTTAATACTTGATTTTAATACCCATAAAATTAGTTAGTATATGTACTAATGACATTAAACACAGTTGATAGAGGCTTTAATGTTTAACCATTCCAAAACAGGTACAAAGTGCAATACGGCTCCAAGGTTTCACCCGCGTTTAGGAACGTTCCTTTTTTCTAATTACTTTTAATAGAATACACGGATTTTAATGAAAAAATACTAATATGTATTCTGTAAGTTCATTTATTTTAATAGTATTGGTTTGTTGTGATTTTAAACACAGACAGACATTAAAAAATGTAGATTTTACATTATTTGTATGCCAGTTTAGTCGATTTAAAGGTCGATTATATGAATTTACTGAAAGAACAAAGCGATTTTCGTTTTATTTTTCCCGTTTGTTAATATATTATCACTTCATTTACTATTTATGAGTGATGAATTTAAAATAAATAAACATTAATTTTATAAGTGCACGTTATAAATATGCACATAAGTGCATATTTATAACGTGCACCACATATTTTACGTAAATTTTAAACAGGGTCCTTTATTTGTTTACTTTCGAACTTTTTATGCTATGGTATATTTTTTTTACAAATTATTCGATTGGATCAATAATCACTGTGTTATAAGTTAGTTTCAACATTGATGATTAAAAAATATAACAGTAAAAATGGCGGGAGACGTTTATTGTTTTTAGATCATCTGTGTAATATTTGTGCCAAAAATATCTTCTACTATTTTCATGCATTGCTTTTTTATATAGTTTATAAATGAGTTTTAAATATTTTATTTCTATATCTTACATTTCCTTGTACATTCCTGATTCAATTAAAGTTATTTTATTGCAAATTGTTGTTTTTATTATATCATCGTAACGTGTAGCCTCTTTATAACTTGTATCTAGATGGCGCTGTACAAGAACTTTATCGTTCAATTGGTGTTTATCATCATATTTAAGCATTTAGAAGCGAAAAAATATACGCAGTATTAGAATATTGCAGATCGAATAGTTACAGAAAATCATTTTTCGCCTTATGGGCCCGTTATGTGGTTGTTTTTCATTTATGGTCGCCCAGTCGGATCGAGTATAATGAATTCATTTAACCGCAAAAACGTACAGAAGACAGTAAAAAACACATAAATAAGTAAACCTATAGAAGATTCCAAAATTAAGTCGTAAATATATTCTAGTTCAGACAGCGGTTAAGTAGATTCTAATCTAGCATTATTGACAGTACGAACTCGATCAAATCCACAGATAAGTGAGTGTTATATTAATGGCGGCGACATGCCGTCTGGCGTTCTCTAAGAGACCCATGAGTAGACGCTCATTTTTTAGACGCTTTGTTAAGGGAGTCAGCGAAAAGCTGGGAATGTCTGAATTTTTTTCAGATAAGGGGAGAGGGTTTGAGTATAAATGACACTTTGTTAATAAAAACTAGGAATGAGGACTAGGGAAGTGATTTTTTTTTAAATAACCGATTTTTATAAATCAATTTCATGACCATAAATAAACGATTTTTTATTTTATACCATACTTTCGTTTTTGTTGCCGTAGCGTTGAATTACTTTCGAAATCACTTACTTTCGAAATTAATACAAATGCTCTATAATAGAATTACTTGCAACGCCATCTAGTGCCTATTATTTGTGGCGTTTTGCATAAAAAATTTCAACTAAACAAAGAAAAAGTATTTAGGGGTTAGCCCCTAAATACTTTTTCTTGAATTATGAAGAATTAATTATGAAGTTAGCTTCATAATTAAAGCAATAAAATAACGATTTTAAAAACGATTATTTTTGTGTAAACATCGGTTTTTGGAAAATCCATTGTTTGACTAAAATAAACAGGAGTACAGCAGCGCTTAACACAGGTTTCAGCCTAAAAAGAAAGATGGCGACGCCTTCGACACAAGCCACGCAAAATTTTACTACCTTTCAATTTAAAAGTCCTTAAATACAGTCCTTCAGGTTGAAACTTTGATATGAAATTGCTTTATAATTTATCTTTATATTTTTTAATTTATTTCATCTTCAGAATGTCAACATTTAATGGTATTAAAACTAGTCAGTTACATTCATACAAAGAGGTTTGATTACTATAATACATTTAAAATACGAAAATACGTATGCCCCGACCTCTTATATACCTAGACAACTGTAGTTTTAGGTCTTAGTTATTATAACAAAATTCCTATTGATGCGAAGTTATTTTTGTAATAGGAACTTAATTTTTAAATCAATAACTTCCAAATTATATGAAAGTAACAACTCAAATGACACGATTCATATATTCAATATTATTAATGACTTATATACGCAAACATTTAATTAAGAGCCATGAAATTTAAATAGTTTTACATGTAGACTAAACGCTAGATTTCCTTAATTTAAGTTGAAATAAATAAGTTTTATATTAAAAACATAAATCGTTATTTACTTTACTAAAAAAGTTTTTATTACTATTTCAATGGGTATCTTATTTTTGGTTCTGATAATAATTTCACAAGTTACTATTCTGAGTATTTTATTCATATTTAAGTAAAGATTTCTGCTATTAGAAGCAATCCACGTTTATTTACTTCGTTTTTTCATCCATTTGGTATGTTGTCTTGATAACAAAGTACCTTCTATTCCTGAGACGATTACAGATCGAACCTAATTAAAAGACAATAAAGCAACAATCACCTATTGATTTGCACAACTGTGTATTTATGACGTCACTCCATTGTCTATGAATACCATAAATCATAGTGACAGCGAAAAAACAACTGTCACTGAATATCGATATAATAATACCGCGAAGATGGCAGCACTAGTCGTAGTATAATAGTAGCCGCTCGCAGCTCAACTGTCACCGTGGATCAGTTACCGCCCGTGCCCGGGCCGGATCGGACGTATGGGGATGTGTTGCTCCTTGATTGCACCCCGAACGCAATAAAACACATGAGAACCACCAAACTGTGCTCTGAGTTTCGGCGCCATGAATAAAAAATGCGAAATCGTGAAGTTATAGCGTCATAAATGCCCTCGACAGAGGTGTACATTCGTCTAAGAGCCCGGACTATATCGTGCAAGGATCCTAAGAGGGCGTAAGGATAGTAAAGCGTTTGCCTCTGTATTAATTAAAAATAAAAAGAAATTGTTTTTGTGTCATGGTAGTGCTGTGAAATTTGTTCGATTTTCAAATTATTTATAAACGAGCTTCGGATTTTATTAGTTCGTGTCTGCGCGTGATCGCCCAGCAATGTAAGTATGGTGTTATATTTGTAATATGTAATCTATGCTTCAGATATGTAATTTCGCGCTTATTTTTGTCGCTTGGCGTTGCCTGTTACTTTTTTGCTTGATCATAACAATTATAGATATTTTTTTTAATTACAGTAGCAAGATTTTATCGAAAATTCAATTAATTTTGTGTTATTTTTATAGATATATTTTTTGTTTTTAAATAAATATGAATAAGACTAATAGCCTGTGATTTTGATTTCCCTTTATTCGCGTCTATTTTTATTTGCTTCCTTCTCTTTATGCGATTTGTAAACGATGATTGTATTTGTTAATTTAAATTATTGCATGATTTTATATGATTATATAAAGGTTTAATAGACAATAGAAAACAAATAATACATCTATTAATTATTTAACTGTCTCACTGCTTTTAACGTATAGACGATGGATTTAAGTTTATTGTTCAAACGTAGAAAAGAGTATTAGCTGTAAGAGAAACAAGAAATTATTATGAAAACAAACATCCCGACTTTGTTTTTATAATAATTTATTTATTTAACGATTTTTTAGTAGTTTGTGTCAAAATATTAACATAAATGTTTTAATATTATAACATATTTTCAATGGTCTATTCACTAGCTTTTATTTTATATAAATATTGTGATCATAATAAAAAATGTCGTCCCTAACCCCTTTTTTCCTATTTACGGGAAGAATTATATATCGTATCATTCTGCACACAGACTCTAATGATATGTCATTGGTTTAGGCTGTAGCGCATGACAAAGAAATAGACATACATTCAAACATACGTACAAAAACATTATCCTTTTCCTTCTTGTTCAAAATAAATTAAGAATAACTTGTTTATAGCTTAATTTCATGAGATCCCATTCCCGAACATAATAATGGGTGTAGTCACCCATTTTACAAATAAATAAAATTGATGTCTGTCTGTAACATAAAAAAACGAAATTCATATAAATATCATTTGTCTCGGTGGATGAGCGGGGTACCTATAACACAGGTATTGAACCCAGTACAGGACACTTGCGACTAGCGTATGTGAATGTGTTTCTATCAATAAAACATTTTTTTTTAATATATATACTTCTAACAGAAAAGCATTTACTAAAACTATTGTCTGTATGTTCGTTCTAGCTAATCTCCGCAACCGCTTGACTGC
Source organism: Cecropterus toxeus (assembly GCA_018249875.1). NCBI lineage: Eukaryota > Metazoa > Arthropoda > Insecta > Lepidoptera > Hesperiidae > Cecropterus > Cecropterus toxeus. Next base: position 14,095 of record DWNE01003882.1, read on the forward strand.
TTTTGATGGGACTTTTGTGGTAGATAGTTTATATTACAAGGCGTTATATAAGCTACTTTTATTTTAGTAAAATGATTCTGGTTCCGTGAAAAATATTAAAAACAAAGTATCCGCACGCGCTACACGCGCACGCAACCAACGTCGCCGGCGCTAATCTAAGATGATATCAGTTCTCTTTAAAATATTATGTGGTCAGATTGAAGCGTCTCGGTGGAAGGGTGTGGTTGCCGGCTCATTTTTATATGAGGCGGTCATCTCAGTCCTCGGGTAGTTCACCGGATGGTAGGTGCCCATGGATATCTTTAATCTGTATCTGTAATAAGATGAGTCTTAGATGAGACGATGATGATGACACCTGGGGTTAGTCACAAATGCGTTGTTACTAGACCTGAGGACTAAGTTGGAACGCCTCGGATAAGTATATCTCCTTTACCACACCCTTCATACCAGAACAGCAGCGCTTAACACTGCTGTACAAGCAGAGATAGGTGTGGGGGTGGTGCTTCGGAGTCAAACCATGAAGAGGTCTACAACATTGTCTATAAATAATACAACATTCGTATGTTTATTACAAAACTAGAAAGTAATCAAAAGATTACGTTGAAAGTCACACAATGTAACGTTTCTTTATTGGAATGTTGTTTTATACTTATTATCTGGAAATTCTCACGGGAAATAGACTGGAGATACAGCGGGGCTCTGGATTTAACGAGTAAGGATGTCTTAAGCTACATAAAATGTTGTCAACACTATATTGTTCCACTGAGTACGGGTCTCTAAGAATAAGAAAGTATTAGGCCATAGTCCACCACACTGGATAAACACGTATTGGTAGAGAGTGAGACCTCTTTGAAATCAATGTGATCTGAAAGTCGATGAAACGAAAATGCGTTAGGAAAGCAGTTGTCAGCGTTACAACTAGATTGCGCTGTAGTCCTTTCTGAAACATGTTTACTATTTTCCTTCGTAACTTGTGAAAAAGATCAAGATTGGTAATGCGAAATAAGATGTCCGATGAGCTTCAGTGATTACTCAATCGATTTTAGAAAAAGCATAAATAGTCTTTACTCTTATCCTCTGATTTTTTTATTTTTTATTATTAAGTTTCAACTTCTGCCGTGTGTTAACACACACGCTTCTTAGAAAACCGAGGTGTGTTGGTTTCCTGGCGATGTTTTCTAACATCGTAAGACAGGGAAAATTTCTAATACGCACATAATTTTAAGGTTAACCACATTATAGGAGCTATCCCTGCTCCTGTAATGTGCTTATCCCTAAAATATTCTTATTTATACCAATTTTGTTTTCTCCGTACTAATGCTGTAGATTTTGTAGTGAACTTTACAACCCATAAACACCCTGTTTGAGAACGAAGTCCCTAATAAATATGAAATACGATAGCATAGATCATTTCTACCTCTTAAATTTTAATACGGAATATACTGGTGTTATGTAACACGCTCATAGTTTGAAACTCAGGATTTAGGTCAAAACAGTACTTTACAGATGTTATTGGTGTATACAAGGTAGTAGCTCGTACTTAGGAACTGAAATTTGAAGCTGATCTTTTTTTTTATAAATATGAAGAAGCTAACGAGCAAGCAGCCCACCTGATGGTAAGTGGTTACTTCCACCCATAGACATGTGTAAGCAACTTCATATAGAACAGGCGTTCTATATGAAGTCGACCATAGATTCGTTGCTACTCCCGATATTTAGATTGGTCTATTTACTACCTTTCATTTGATGCCCATATTGCCGTAGTAGTAAAAAAATCGTCCCTCCCCCCCTTCTTTCTCTACTTCCAGGTGCTATTTTTAAAAATGGTATAGCCTATGACACTCTGCAAACTGAGACGATTCTAATGATATGTCACACGTCACAATCCGTCAAGCCGTTTGGGCTGTAGCGCGTGCCAAAG
>DWNE01003883.1:0-16014 GCA_018249875.1 Cecropterus toxeus
AATAACTATTGAGGGTAGTAATTGGGTCATTATACATTGTCCAAAGCAAGTTTCAACTTGAAGCAACTCTGGACGGCAGTCCATACTTTGATGGGCATTCTCCTTTGGCACGTACAGGTGACTTGGATTAACACATAAGATACGTTTTACTGCGCTACTCATAAATCAGGCAGAGCCGCGTGAAAGAGCTAGTATGTAACATTTATATTCCATAATGAAAATTATTATAACGATGATCAAATTTAAAATCTTTAAAAAACTTGATCAAAATTGAAAATATCACAATATACTTTTAAATTGGAATAAACAACTCCATTAGATAACAACATAAAATAACACCAACTAAGCGAGTATATAAAACGTACACACGTGGAATAGAGATGTTATCTATTAATATTATTATAAGAGCTATTAATAACGAGCCAGTCGTAAACAAGATTACTCACAATCGTAATGCAAGAACGCTCAAAGACAGATATATCCTTGAGGTTACGCCACTAATGCTTGTTTATAAACAATGCGATAGTTTGTTGTAATACAATTTACTCGCCGTTGGTACAACTGCGTATAGTTCCGGCTATAGATCTTAAATAGTTCTTATCATATTTCCAAAAATCGACCATAAAGTTCATGGCTTTATATTTTGATTGATATACCTAACGGTGACAAACCAGTTGATGGGAATTAGTCACCGTCGCACAAAGACATTTTCAACACCAGGTGCGTCGCCTATTCATCGCCGGCTTTGTAAGATTGGTCTCTCCTCACCTTTCTCGAAGAGAACGGTATCAGCACTCCGGAAATACTTCAGGAAGAAGCTCATTCCACATTTTGAACGTCTGCGACATCACCATGGTTCTTACCTAAAGACCACGAATTATTTTTTTGCCGTTACAACCGACAGCGTTTTGCAAATTTCTCTTTAATTGCAGTGAAATTTCTTAGCATTATGAGATCAGACACATACCTACATTTGTTTTTAACGATCCGCGACACTTGCACCGCTAAGTTAATGACGCCATGATACATGGGTATGATACGTATCATTAAAAATCTATTCAGCAAATGGAAAATTATCTTTGGATATATACTAACCTATATATATATCTGGATATATATGATATAGATTTTATCCGTACAACGGATATTTTATGAGCGTTAAAAGTCATGTTGGTTTTTACCTTTAAGGTCTTTTTAATTTGTGTGTATGATTTCCATTTTGATACGAGTACTTCGCTTTGTATTTACATGTGTGATGTATATTTTCTTTCGTGATGGTTTGATAGACTATGATATCTTCCTGTGATATACTACACTAGAATATTTTTACAGCATCGAAACATTAATGCGCATCGTCTTTGTGCGGATGTGCAATTAATCTAGATTTCGAACATGCTTTGCTGAACAGTTGCTGCTCGGAATAACGAGATTTATTTAGTCTCACTGCAGCTCTAGTGAAGCGAGGATACGAATGCGCACTAATTAGTTTGTGGGGTTTTAAAAATTAATCTAGGTCCTAATTTCATAATTCATCAGTGGTCCATCTTACACCATCAATATTTCTTTCTACAATTAGAATAAAAAATTGATTTATATCAATTTGTTAACAGCCAACAAATTACAAATTAGGCAAATTATGCCTTTTAAGAAAAAATACAGAAAAATGTTAAATATTATTATTTTTTTAATGAAAGTTGTGGTTGTCTTACAAATATCTTCAATTAGCCACGAATTGACATCAAAATGTTAAATCTGAAGTAGTCAATGCCCATGGACAGATCGTAAAAAAAATATTATACTGGAGAGAAATATTTATTCATATTTAGACCAGATTTCTTAGTGACGATAATAATTGTGACTTCCTAGGAAAGCTCATCAAAATCTCGAAATATCAGACTTCTCTTCGTTTCAGAATATGCCTTAAAAAATAACGTTTTAGTTTTTTATATGTCTTATATTAGTTTAACGAACTTATTTCAGCGCATCACGCCTAACCGCAGGAATGGCCGCAACAGACGATCTTGGCAACGCACCGCGAGATTCCGCAACCGTCGAACGAGCGATAAAGTCGTCAATCCGCTCGATTGAACCCGAAAGAAAAAAAATCGCAACGTGTCCGTCGAAAGGCCAAAACTCGTCGTCGAGTCGTGCGCTCTCAGACGAAGATTGATGACGCGATCTCGACTGTTGCTAAGAGACATAACCCACAAACCGAAATACACCTTCCAACGACATCGCACAATTTACAATCGCGTGACACCACTCACGTGCCACCGAAACACGAAACTGGGGCACGGTTAGTGTAAAAGTAACTTTAATGATATGTTGATAAAGTTAAACGCAGTTTGCAAGGCGGCTTGCTCCACTTTACTCGGGCATGCGACTCGGCTGAACGTCAACACGAAGTGCGTCAAAGTTAAATTTTTCATGTAAATATTATACACGTAGTTACGTATACTCAACGAAATGTCTGAGTAAACGACTTGTAAAAATAGAAGTGTCACTAACAGCAGGAATCAAAACAACGGATAAAAGACAAAGTACATTTAAACGATACTGATCAACCAGAAGCCCAAATATTAACCACAACTTTGTTATTACACGACTTCGAGTGGCAACCGAGCCATTTAGTCCATCTGATGATAAGTTCACCTGCCGCCTACGGACATCTGTAAACAACTCCATATAGAACGGGGGTTCTGTCTGAAGTCGATAACAGATGCGTTGCGTCTCCCGGCAACTGAGATGTTCGCCTCATATATCTCTTAAAACGCAAAAACTGCTTCAAGCTAGATAAAGATGTGCACACCGGTTGAATTATAATCGGATTACCACCGTAAACATTTTAATAATTTGGCAAAACCGAAGAGAATATTTAAGAAAACGTCATAAAAATCCGCAAAGCAATTTCCGCAAAGTCTTTTGACACCGATTCAGTGCAAGCACAACCATTATAATAACTTGAAGTTGTCAATTCGATCGTACAATTCACCCTCGAAGAATAATTATTACCGCGCAAAAACCCCGTAGCCACACGATGGCGACTACGGCGAGACACATTAGTGTCTGGTGCTCATGTAATGGCGTCATGTAGTCTCGGGGAGCAGTGACCCCGTAGAAAGCATGGGCAGATACGCCTACGACGCCGACGGACAGTGGGTGTATGATTTTATGGGATTCCCCAGACGCGAGGAATGAAATCGTAGAATATTTAAAACATAATTAAAGGTTTGCTATCGAACAATCATATGTACTAGAGATCTCTGGAAAGCCCCAAACGCATATACACGTATATGAGTTTAAGGAGTGACTCATAGTTAAAAAAATATTATATGGAAGTGTCCCGTTGCCACGTTATTAAAATGTATAGAGGCAAATTAAAAATATTATAATACTACTTATATAATTGGACAAAACAACGTGTAAAGGTACTCCATAAAAAACAGACGTGAGCATTATTTCTTTTACAGCATTACAGTATGTAACAAACGAATTGCAATCCACTGATGGCAATTGGTCACTGCCACCCATGTCAACTCTATAGACAAAAATCTTTTATCAAAAGACAACAACAGGTGCGTTAACACTCTTAAGGACTAAGACAATCGCCTCATAGGTAAGTCAGCCACCCCACCCCACCACCGAAATGCAGAACCCATTCACATTAGAAACAGTTGTGGCGGCGCAACATCCCCGGACAAACTACACTAGTTCTACCATCTTTTAAAAGAATACCAAGATCATTTCAATAGTTTAATATAATATAATACTAAGCGCGTTTAATGCTATACAGTCTACTATGTATAAAAAATAAGCAATGGCAATATGAATTCAACGTATTTACACAACAAGACGTGACAACCAAACATATCGTATAATGTCGTAATTTTCAAGATGGTTATAAATACCGTGTCATGTTTGTCCGTCTCGTCCGCATTATTCCATCGACCCGCTGTTTAATAATCGTCCATACCCAGTTTTAAAAATAGCATCGATTAAATTTTCCTGAATATTTATAAGGGCTACGTTCACGAAAGGTTGTTTCATGTAAACGAAATACGCCACGTAATATCGATCGATTCTTATAGATTAGTTCGCAGTTGAGTTTTGATTACCACATTTAAGCAGAAACACTTTTATTATACATAAACAAATAATAAACTAAACGTAGTAAATTATCACTTAGTTGAGGCGAACTAACATTTACGCTTAGCGTGGCGTTGCACTATTTATGAAGTCCGGAAATTTCACTTAAAATTGTAACAAAATTTGCTGAATTTGAAAGCTTACGCTTCCTGTGCCAAACGTTTTTCATAGCCCCCGGGTAAGATACATACAAATCAAAACTACGCAAAACATCTATCTAGACACGAGTACATATATAAATACGTTTTCTGAATTTGTGATTCAACTCATGATCTAAATAAATAAACATGAACGACGAACAAACTCCTTTAATAGACCTGACTCATTAAAGCTGCTAAATCATCCGTAAGACCGTGTTGATACACGAGAAGATAAAACGTTTTTAGACACAAAACGTACCTCGCCGTTGTATACGTTGAACGAGAAACAAAGCTGTGATGTGAGTAACATTTCACGTGATTGTTCCGAGAATATTTTATTTTAAACAGTGCAAACATGACCTAAAAGAACTAGTAACATTGTTAAAAACATTAAAACAAAAAACCTGACTGCTTTAAAGGTTTTTTTTTTTTGTACACGGTGATATATTTAATTTTACGCTTTTTATGAGTTTTATTAAAATAGTTAAGTAAAAGTATTACAGTATATATATTTTTAGAATGGTCTATTTACTAGCTTTCATTTGATACCCATTTTGTCGTGATAGAAAAAGTCGTTCGTTCTACCTCTTTTCCCCTATTTGCAGGCGCCATTTTTTAAAATTATATAGCCTATGTCACTTTCCTAACTGAGATAATCCGTCAAGCCGTCATAAAATGAAACATACATACGCTCGAAAAAACATTACCCTCCTAATTATTCGAAAGCCCGATGAAGATTACATTATAGAATTATATTCAACAGAACGGACAAGCGGTGCTGAAAGCTGCATATTGAATCGCGTAATCTGCAAGCTCGCTTACAACAGATTAAATTTTAATAAAACAAAGTACTGCGATAGCAAAGAAAGGCCGCTGCTAAAACATTTACACTTGTAAAGCGTGAAATTCTATGGAGACTTTCTTTAGGCGAGACAAAGGGCGATCCGAGGACAAAAATACATATAGAGACATTCCTTTGTGAATGTAGGGTTGCCAGATGAAATTTTTTTAAAGGAGGACAGATTGGCTTAAAAAGAAGAATGTCCTTTAAAAAAGTGAACATTTACAATTAAACGATTCTTATATGTTATTGGCTATATTTTAATTATATTTAGCTGAGCTGCCAATTCTTACAAGAACTTTTTGGTTTTTCAACAAATAAAAGTTGTAGTGTAGTTAGAATTAAGGATATAACTGACGACAGATTTACTCTGTACCTCTGTTTGCTGCGTTGAGTATTGATCAGTGCAAAAATGAGGACTTAAAATAGGTTAGGGAGGACGGGAGGACAAAACATGGATAAGGAGGACATGTCCTCCTTTTGGATACCATTTGGCAACCCTATGCGAGTGGGACCCTTTGTAAACAAACCATGCAGTGGCGTACGTTACAGAAATAGGTCGTTGCGCATCGCACGCGACGCCGACAAGCGGACGCGTCGTATTTTTGGCAATGCAAGTATTGCCAGTCGGCTGGATGAATAAAAAAACCTGCCAAGTGCGAATAGGACTCACGCACGACGGGGTCCGTGCAATTTTCTAAGAAAAAAGGCCAAAAAAATTACGTTTGGTGTGTCGGAGCCCCTCAAATATTAATTTTATTTTAATTATTTATTTATATTTAATTATTTTTAATGTGAATATATAACTAAATATTCTATATATATTTCAAGCGTTTACCTGTTGCCGTTATTAATATCGACCATAAAAAACGTTTATATGGGAGGCCCACTTAAATATTTTTTTAATTCAGTTTTTGTTACACGTCAAACAAGTAGTGTTAGATTGTGCTCTAATTGTATTTGCTGAGAAAATTTCAACTGTCTAGTTGTCACGGTTCATGATATGATATGGTGACAGACGGACAGCGGAGTCTTAGTAATAGGATTCTTTTTTACCTTTTGGATACAGAACCCTAAAAACGTAGTGCCAGTAGCAATTTAGCTTGTAACTATCCACAGAGAAACATTTGTACTGGCGACTGCGAATAAAGTTTTAAATAGTCGCGAAACGAGTGTATAATCCACGAAATAAGACACGATGCCACGTTGCGTGATTTTTTGGTACTGAATGTTAATTACCAAAAGTCACTGAGGTCTTACAAATAATGAACTATTTAAAAAAGATAAATGAATAATAAATAAATAGGATAATTAAGGATGTCGGTTAAGGAATGAACGAATTCGTTGATCGGTATGCCAGCATTATTATCGAAAATATTCCAACATAAACAGTATTTCATGTGAACGTTTTGTCAACAAACGATCGATAACAGTAATGATAACGGTGCGCTATTCAAATTTCCCCACGAGTAATTATCATTAATTGAAGCGTTAATAAAGCAAAGAACGGCCGATAAAATCTCTGTCGGAGATCATGAGAAAATGGGCCGTTATCGGAGAGCAAAGCAAACAGCGGAGTTTATCAGCTGGCAGAAGATTAGGTCGCCCCAGATGTGGGTCACGATAATAGCTAATTCACATCACATCAGCACCTGGATTGCTTTAATAAGCCTCTTACGAAACCTAACGAGCTAACGTAAAGACGAAGACGAGGTAGAAGATAAACTCGACCTAAAAATCGTCAAATGCAATCCTTCGAAATATGAACTATTTTAACAAGACTTTTGGCTTTCATATTTGATAGTTGATATATAGCTACAAGTTTTAGAATTTAACCTATAATTAATCACTTATTGATACATATGTCTATTTAATAGTGATTAAATAGTCATAAGTATCAAAGCTGTGATGCTCAATCATTCTCAATAATTATTTCGGAAAGCTTCGCCGTAATTTGTCAACTACATAAATAAATACCGAATCCTGTTCGTCGTGTTCAACGTTTAGACGACGGTAAACTTCATTGAACCGCGGTTCCAGACGCTTTTGATCTCTGATTGAAATTTACTTGAACAAATATAGATTTAGATGCAGTACAGTAAATTTAAATAACGATAACAATCGCATTAATGCCTACAAATGTGACTAATATAAACTAAAATAATTAAGTATTATATTTATAGAAAGAACGATATATTTTCTACCGTATATTTTTTGGGCAACTATTTACCATAAATTGCTTGTCGCTATCAGTAGAAGACAATACGATAAACCAATATTACATAATAGATAAACATTATACGCCAAATACTCTCTATCTATACAATACTCTATCAATAAAATTGAATCGGCAACTTGGCGACAAAATACTAAAGAATCTTTAAACCCTGCAAATCGTTTCAACTGTATGAAAATCGTCGGAGCGATTAAATTCGCCTTAAACTGCAACCGCTCGAGCGAGAAATTCAGAGTCGACTATATTACACAGGAGTCCATGTCGTCCCGGCATGCGGCCAGGAATGCCGATCCGCATCTCGCTATACGGCCAGACGGTACCAACAGCCCAGCCATATACAGAACGTTTGCTAGACCAGTGTTATTCAATCTTTCTTAGCGTCCCCACAGCATATAAAACAATCCGCGACCGCCCACCATCGGATTACTGTAGCTTATATTTTTTATTAATTTACACTATCATTTATTTTGTAATGAGATATCGTTTTAATACATCATTCAAATGGTATTTTAAAACAAACGTCGTCTAACGCCTTTTATTAAATTCTTACTAAAAATATGTTTTTTTATGTTTATGGCTTTTATTATTTTTTCTATTGAGGTCTTAAGGGAGTCGCTTATGGAGACTTGACGACTTCCGAAGAGTCACGACATACACTTTGAAAAACACTGCGCTAGAGCATCCTTTGCGAATGTTGTAATCGTACATTGGACGCTGGGAACGCGAGTTATGCTGATTAGATTCGACTTAATAGTTCTTAAGATTAAACTTCGACTTTGAAATGTCTTAAATGATTTTTTCAATGGACAAACGGATTTTAGCTTTGAGTTGAATGCATCAATTCCTTCGTTTTAACGACATTAGAGAGACTATAATATAGACCAATGAATTTTAGCTCTTGCAGATTTGTTTTTTTTTTTTGCTTTATACAGTAAGTACTATAGATATTATGAAATAGGTCCATCAATCTTCCGTTTTAATTCATAACGCGACATCAATCGAGCATCGGGAGTAGTGTCGCTGCCAAAATTATTTCAACCGAAGGCGTGACGTGGCCAGTGGCTTACGTCGGGGCCAAATTGATTCGGTTTGTGGCACGATAAAAGATTTTATCGAAGCGATAGGTATAGATGCTGTGCTAGGCTATAACCGTGGCGGCTAACATCCGATAAGAGACGCCTACGCGAGGAAAACATAAATCGTCGCAAATATTTACCCCATATGCCTCTGCTACGGCAATGTCGGCCGAGTTTCTTCAAGATAGAGGTGATATTGAAGTGGATAAGCCCGGTCACTTGGTACTAACCTTTGTGGAGGGCCGCCGGCGTGCGTTCGAGCACATAGACGACATTCTACCGGTCAACTCGGTGCATCGCACTCGCTATGCCGTTTATACCGAGATTCGTGTATCGTCGAGGAATTTCACGAAGCCGTTTAATTTAAACTTATCATTACGTCATAATACTGAACGGAACATTGCTGTAAAAGCGTTGAACTTATGTCACTTGTTCAGAGAAACTATTTCGTAATAAATATATTTAACTGTCCTAAACGTACCAAGTATAATTGAAGATATATCAAAACAGGGTTTTTATATTATTGATTGATTTATTGATAACCTTCCATTTGTTTTAATAAAAGGAGTTTCCCTTTTACTTGATGACCCGGGTATCGAGTTACCATACCGGTCTACAACTTAGACGTTTTCGGGTTGCATCCCCGGACAAGACCTACATACGAGGTTACTCGTAGACGCTTATAATATTTTAGATTTGTTTCTTATATCATTTTGTTTCTACGAATATTCACGGCCTTATATGCATTCATGGCACTAACGTTTAAGGGAATCTTAGTGTAGGAGTCATTAGTATAGCAAGCGTTATGCGTGTTCTACAACAAAACGATCAAATCATAACGTATGAAACAAGCTGTCCATATAGAAACCAAACCATTACTGTACTCTGTGATATCGTTAATCTGACAAAAGATTAGATTGGTCGGCACACAACAAACCAATGAAATACGTTCGGAGTGTGTACAAACGGGATTGAATTCAATTTCAAAGGACAAACAGGGGCTGGAATTGGAACAGGAAATAGACAACATGTCCCAATACCATTGGCCTCATTGCTTATTAACAGTCAATTACATGCAATTTAGACTAAATGCGATTCTATTGAGCTTTAAAACCAATAGAGGCCCAAAACTGTTGAGATTTCACAATATTCGTACATTCCTTCCGATAACAATAAAAGCGATTAACATAGATACCGTTTCACTTCTAACAATTCTATACGGTTACTTAAAACCAAACGCGCCATACAAACGGTGGAAACGTGCCAACCCTATTATCTATCCATCTTTAAACCCAGAATCACTGGCCCAATTTCTTTACATCCGCAATCGAATGTTACGTAATTTTTATTTCTACACATCCCACACACGACAAGGTCTAGTTTGTCCTAAAATAACGCGGAACACAAGCGAAAATCTCTGAACGACAGGTGTCTGAGCGCTCGTAAAATATTATCAAAGACTCGGATTCAGTAGGTCGCCAAACTTGTTGCCGGCGATACACGGAGTGCGCCAACACAAAACACACCTAAACACGGAGAAATAGAATTCGGATCGATCCGTACCAACGTTCCGACCATTCAGCACTTATTAACCTTCGGAGCGGAGACGATAAAAACGCGGCACCGCCGTCAAAACAAATAGAATCGATGCGTCAAAATAAACTGCTCTCCGCTAATTGGTCGGTTGAAATAATTACGACTAAACTACATTTATGAAAGTATCATAGAACTACCTATTAGTTCAAATCATTATTGATTCTCAGATACGTATTGCCAACTATCCGTGCTTCGCGATTTCAATCGCGTTTAAAAAAGGTAATGAGTTTAGGTACCTAGAGTTAATAGATTTTATGAAATATTTTCATACCTTTAAATTAAATTCCTTTGGTTTGGTTTGATTTTAAAAATTTACTTAATCACAGTATCTCAACTATGTTTTTTAGTAAATGTTAGCAAAGTACAGATACCAAGAACTTTGAATTTGATTATATCAATGGATTCAGACGTCCAGAAGCGTTCAGATTTTTCAATCAATATTCAGTCTCAAGTTACTGTTGGCTGAGAATCTTGCTTCATCTTCTCTTTGGATAGGAAAATCGAATTATATTAACTGTGAAATTTTAAAACAAAACATCTTGACTAGTTCAAAGAACACTGGAATCTGATAACGAAACCTAGTATATTTACAGGTTGCAAAAATCATAAGTATCATAATATCAAGTATTTTAGTAATAAATAGTAGAGTCTAATAGCACGCACTTGTTCGACAACGCTGCAATATCATTGCGCAATTCGCATCGTTGCGAGTGCACACGACCGACGAACACACGAATCGATAAATGAACGGAAAATGCTGTCAGCCAAATTCAATTCTCGTTATCTATATTTGATTTTCTTTAAATACTTATAGATTACGAGATCATTGATCAGGAAAGTACAGTAAAGATAATGGGAATAACTGTAAATATACATAATAGGTACTTAATAAAAAAAATATACTAGCTTATTCCCACGGCTTTGCCCGCTCCTGACAGAAATACTACGGTAATAATGTGTTAATCCAGGTCATAAACTATATGTGTGCCAAATTTCTTTCTTTCGCATTTATAGTATTTGTAAGATAAAACTACACTCAAACATATTTACCAACCTAATGCATAAAATTTCACTGTAGAATCGTTGCTAAAATTTAATTAATAGCCAATTTCACAGCAAAATATTTAAAAGGAAGAAATAAAAATTCAAATCCGATGTAAGTATAGGCAGCTTTGGAATGCTTCCAAGAACATTAATTAGTGAGAATCTTGCATAAACTGCCAGTATAAGAGTATTTTAATAGTAATAACATTATAAGCCCATAAGCAGTTAAAATAAAGCCACTCGTAAAATTAGTTTCTATTCTACGTTTTTTAAATGTTATATCGTTTCATGACGCTACCTAAAAGCGTCATCAGCGTCCCATACCAATTACATTAAACAAAGAAATGTACATTTATACCTATGTATACTACACACAATAATTTTCTTCATTAATATATGGTGCTTAGATTATTTATTAAATTTCACTATTACAATCACACAATTTATCAACTATTCACACACACGATGACACGACTATTCTGAAATTTAATTTAATAATGTATTTTTGAGACCAAAAATAGAACTACAGAAAATCATTCAAACACAGCGTCATCAAACACACCATGTGTGTTTCAGAACTTAATACAATAATGTATTTCTAAAATCATAAACAGACCTACAGTACTTGTAGCATTCTAACATCAACTCGGCGTTATCGAACGCAACACGCGTCCGTGTGTTTCGGAGTTACATAACGTGACGCAGGCGCACAAACAAGCCATTCGTCACTGCGGCCATGTAAACAGTAAACACGCACCTTGCGCGCCCTGGACCTACATAGGTCAATGCACATTGTTACTGCTCTGATAACATATTTGGGCTAGGACAAAATTGAGAAAGATCTGGTCTTATAGCGACTTTCTGTCTTATCTTCTGATTTCGTAACGTCAGACTGTAGCTGTTGGTACATTACTTATATTGAGTTTTTTTTTTTTTTAGAAACATTCTTCATTATTAATTTCTTGCACTGGATATGATATGGATATGCTATTAGTCTACATGCTCGGCACAAGGTTCCAAACGCGAGCGATGTACATGGCGGACAAGTACCAATACAACCAAGTTTATTGACGTTAAATAGAAAGTTAAAGGTCTGCTTTAACTTTCTATTTAAAGTAAGCATATAACATATATGTTCCCACACAAGTCTTTCTCCCTCAACTTGGGGAGTCTTAGAATATGTTGTTACTGCAATACGCCAATTCAGATTGGTTGAGAGCTACAGTAAAGTATAATATAGCGTATTAGTAGCTACTCTGATCAAGAGTTTCATATATCTGCTCTGATACATATTGCGTTATAACTTTATCACCCTTATACGGATCTCTTATAAATATTGAAGCAATTAAAGGCAAGAGACACAATTCTGGAAAATCTAAAACTTTCTTGGACCAATAAAATCAAAACCGTGGCACGTTAAACAGATTCATTACAATAATAGCATAATAATGAGAAAAAATCCATCATTTCACGCAAACAAGTGAGTCACTTGTACGGGAGGCAAAACAACTTTCGTTTTCAAAGAATGCACCGCATACATCCTATTGGAGCAGTGACTCATTGGAAAGATCTTAGTTCCGGCACGCGACATGGTTGAAATAGACCCCTCGTTTTTGCTGTATCGTACGACATGAAGGTATAGCTCTTTGTAATACGATTGCAGTGGTAGCATTACACCTACAATGTTACAAATCATAAAGGAGAAAGGAAATATGTTGTCTAATTCTTTGTGAGAACACCAAATGCGACTTTTTATAGTATTTGCTTCAAATTTGGCAGTTTGCTTGTAACAAACATTCAACCCCAACTTATCAAACCAAAAAAACATTCGTTACAATCTGCGTCATCAATTCAGTAGTTAGGACACTACAGAGATAAATCAGTAATTCAAGACAAGTCTTTTTTATAATCACAGATAGTAGCATAAGTAGTTGGTATACCTATTCAGTGGAAATACAAAGGTCAAACCGTACACCGTATAGGGACGTACTTATTTGTCTGTTCGTTAACAAGTAAGCAATCAAGAGGAAAGCAACAAACAAGCGTCACGTGCACACGCTCGCATGCATGCGTGCACACACAAATATCGCACAAGGCCGCGCGCGCCTGCGCCCTAGATCGTGTGTGACACACATACTAGATCACTTACATGGCGCCTGTCTACCTTACAACACTTTAATAAACTTTGTCTACGTCTAAAATCATAGATGACAACGATTTAAAGTGAACTAGTAAATCTGGGTGGGGATTCTATGGAGCTCCAAAACGGGAACTAGAGGGTATAGGGTAGAGGGAAAAAAAGATATATTCGTAGCCGATAAAAAAGTTTCGCTAAATTTCGGACATATTTCGAGACATTTCTTTTAGACTTTTCTTTTAGTTTTAGTAAATAACTTAAATTTATTAAGTAGCTATAATTAATGACTAATATGACTGATGGTTATAGCAAATTAATACCTATTTGTATTTTACATTTAAAATTCTTTAAAAGTATAATAACACATAAGTAAACCTAAACTATACGAAACTAACGGATAATTCGAAATAAAAAGATATCCGTTACCGTATTCGATGCTGGTATATTATACATTTGTTCGTATCCAGATCCATTAATATTAGCTGACGCTAACAATATTCATCATCTCCCAGCTGTGGGAATATATCGGATATTCCCACAGCTGGGCGCGAGTCTGAACGAGCTCTGAATTGGTTTGATGATAGTTCACCACATTAGTCAAGTGTGGATAGGTAAAGTTCACACACTTCACAAGTTTTCAGAATATTCTCGAATATACTACCGTTAAAGAATTAACGTCTAACAGGCACTTAATTTGGTAAATCATCGCGTGTAGGAATTGAACTTCGGACTCATAACGTGAGCTCGAAATTCTCACCAATAGGCATACTACACTTTACACTTACTCCTACTACACTTTGATCTTAGCCAAAAGGCCGAGAAGCGATACAATATTACGTTTTACAATACTCATACGTTTTATTAGAATGACATTATCACGTTCTATTGACATAGTTGCGATAACAAGGTCCTTGTGAAAGAACCTAGTCAATCTATAAGTGCTATATTAATATATAGGTTATTTTCTTATAATAAACAGCCATTTGCCGGCGGCGCCGCCCGCGTTTACTAGAATTGTACAGTCATTGTATTTTATGATATCATGATCATAAGAATCGATGGCGAAATTAATTGTTTACTCTATACGAATAAGTATGTCCTTATGATTACTTAGTACAATTGAAATTTTACAATAGGTACTTTACGAAATAGGAAATTTAATATATTTTTTATGTTTTTTTTTGTGTTTGATTCATTTTGAGCGGTGCGGCTCTGAAAATAAATAATTTCTTCAATAGTGATAATATCATTTCCACATAATAATGTATCAAAATCATTACTATCATTATTAATTTTCAAAGCCAGCTACGACTGCTACGACACAACTTTAAAATGTCATGTATATTATAATTTGTAGGAAGAGGAAGGACACGGGAGCCCAAAATGGAATATCCTGTGTCAAAGGACCCCGCGATAGTGCGATCACTACGCACCGGAACCGGAACGAGAATGTATTGTCAACGCACGAAATTCCTAGTTACATCCAAAATCTCGGATAATTCCCACAACGAAAAACAATTATTTTCGTATAAAGTTTCTTTATAGTTTATTCTTTGTGGTCAAGTTATGGACTACTTTTTTTCGATTACTTCGATATTTTGCACTGATGGGAAATGACCGTTGCCGCCTATGGATATAAATAGTCAACCTCAAAGAAAACTAGTCTTATCTGAGGTCGGTCCTTAGGACAAAATAGTGGGTGGCACCCATTATTTTCGCGTTAATTACAACTGCAATCCTACCGAGAAGAATATCACCGCATAAAACATTACAAGTAGGTACCTACTTCAGATCAGACGCTGCAAAGGAACGAATTTTTGCTTCAACTCCCAACGTAAGCATGCTATCAAAAACTGCAAGACATGGACCGTCATCAAAAACGGAAATTGGTACCCACTTTAAATCACTAAGCCTCCAGAGTTCCTATGTACGTAAGCTTGTATGTAGCGTATACTTAAACAACTGTTTAACTATCCGTGTTCTCAACTAGCCTTTTCCTACTCAACATTACACTATATAATTTATATCACAAGTACAGGAAGGCATCAACAAAAGAAACACAACTTAAGCAAATATAAACAGATAGGTACATTTCCACGAGAAGATAGACGCCGACGAGTAATCGATATCAAACAACAATGAAAAGATGCTGCATTATTTTCCGTCGATACAATAAGAAAACGACTAATAAATTCAAAAGGATTTTCTTGTACTTCCAATTGCGCCTTTAGTACCTAGCCGTAAGGTGTGTTTTTCATTGCAGTACTGTTTTGTTTGGTAGGTAGCAAGCGAGCCTATAGATCTCCTCCTAGGTAAGTAACCCCACAAAGTTGCTACTCCTGAGGTCCAAGTTGGAACTTCTTGGGTAAGTGTATCTCCCTTACCACACCCTTCAAACTAACACACAGCACATAATAATGCTGTAATTAGACAGAGGGGTGGAGATGGTATTTCCGAAATCGAACCGCAAAAAGTGCTATCACATCAGTGGCGTCCGGAGGGCTAGACGGGGCAGTGATGAGCCCCTAATCTCAGGGAAGCCCTCGTTGTCCAAAAAAATAACTCCCACATTTGTTAAACCAGATAGTTTATTTGGGGCCCTGCATTATATTTTAGACCCACGGCCTTCGGTATTTTTTTTTATAAATATGAAGCAGCAAACGAGCAAGCAGCCAACCTGATGGTAAATGGTAACTGCCGCCCATGGACAGTTCTAAGCAACGTCATATAGAACAGAGGTTCTATATGACGTTGCTTAGACCGAGATCGATCACAGATGCGTTGCTACTCTCGAAGAC
>DWNE01003884.1:0-16013 GCA_018249875.1 Cecropterus toxeus
TCCATGGGCGGCAGTAACCACTTACCATCAGGTGGGCTGCTTGCTCGTTTGCTACTTCATGTTTATATAAAAAAAAATAAAAAAAAAATAGTCGTAACCTTAGGGCGAATATGCGGTAATTTGATTATCGTACAAACGGTCCTTAATGTAAGAGTAAATGTGCGTTAACAAAACCTCCGTATGCAAGTTTAACCTTATAGCAAATGTACTCCAATTTAAACGTGATTATATTATGCCGCCACAAATGTAAAACCCCAACTGTTAGATAACTTACCGTAATCTTAAAAATTTAAAAGATCATACCCACCGTGAGGCGAATATATGTACGTCAATTTGACCGCACGAACGAATAGCTAATAGAGACATCATTATGCATACGATCTACCCAAGCAGATAGAGGCGGGAGGCGAAATGGTTAACGATGAAATAATGATGTATAAGGGGGTAAAAAGGTTTCAAATATACATAAGTAGGAATATAAATTAATTTTATTTATTTAAAATATTGACTTCAGTCAAAAAATGTTAGATTATTTTAATCAGTGACAACCTGATAAATAGTATTATTATTATAATAGACCTTCCCACCAAAACAACAAACACGTCACGTGGTTGATCGTAGATCACGTGAGTTATGGCTAAAATTTAAACACTTATTATTTTCTTTTTTATGTTCCTTATGAATGACGCTCCTTACTATGCAAGAAAAGTAATTGCAACAAATAATAATACGTTAATAAATGATTTTTTTAATGTCTATACCATCAATAAAATATAAAAAAAACGTAATAATTTTTAATACTAATGAACAGAAAATTGTATTTAATTAATAATTTAATTTACCTGTTATAATTGTATTTTCTATCGACATAGTTTGCACCAATAGGTACACTGTTAAATAAGCTCCAATAGATTTGTGACTGTGAAGAGACGTTGATATGTACTATGTTTTTTGCCAACTAAGAAACGAATACACCGCTGCTAAATGTGACGTGTAAAACTTGTGTGTGTCCGATCATAACATAGTCATAGGCTGAGCACCCGTCAGTTAGGTGTTTAACATTGTTGTTGTTATATTTTTGTTGTGTTTATTTGCTTTCAACACAAATCATTTTATTTTTTGTTTATTTCAGAATCACTTATCTGTACCAAACACAAATAATTATCTTCATCATAATAAGGTTCGTTTTCTTTTATAACCTCGTGTTAATATTTTTTCAAGTTCATCCAATTTAAAGACGTTTGCTTGTGTGCTTAATTTGTACGATTTCGTGTTTTGGAACGGAATCTTTGCTATGAAATAACGCATCTTTACCGATTATGGTCATTTATTCTTCACCGGGATCGAAATTGGAGCTTCATGCCACAGTTGTAAACCATAGCATGTGTTATTTATAATCAGCGCGAGCTTAATTTTGATTATCACATACGTTTTTAACTTTGAACAACATTTGCTTATTTTACAATTATCACCGCACTGTTTCTCGAAAATTATAATATTCAATTCAAATAACTCGTATTCCATTATATTTAACATTTTTATTAACATATTAGCTTTATGTAGGACATACTAAATTTCAAGGTATATTTTGAGCTTATTTGTACATCATATTGTTCATAAAATTAACAATTCGATTATGTCATATTGCTAGCAGACCGAAAATAACCAAACTAATTTATTCATTCCAACACTAACATCGCGCAACATTCTATTAATGTTTTTTTTATTATCGTAAGTGCACATTTTTTTGTAAATTTTGAAGTTATTTTGAATATAATTGCAAAAACTTTTCACACCTACAACATTACTTGTATTTGCAATTATTTATTACTTGTGTTATATTCAAAATAACGAACATATACAACGTTGAAATTTTGTTAAAATCTATGTAATATAAAATTACAAAATTTGATTTGGTAGATTGATATTTATTATAAGCGACTCGCATGACTTTTCATGTAAAACGAGAGCCAAATCGATAACTTGCCTATAATCATCAATCATCAATTTTACTCAGTATTTTATCTCTCGTATGTATACCATTTGTATTAACAAATTGCATGTTTGCTAGCTTCGTAATCAGGTACTAAAACAGAGTTGAACTCGTGTTAAATGGTTCTAACACACGCCCTTCACGCTAATACTGCTCAACGTCATTGGCATATCGGTTTTTATTTGTTTTTCAGCTGTTGATTGTTATTATTTTGGCTGGTTGCAGAACATGTCGCCCTTAGAACACGGTTGGATCGCGTCCGGATACCAATCGCAATGTAGTCCGCCCTCGCAATATTCGTCGACATCGAATATCAATATACCTTCACCTACTGTGAGTTTATTTTTTTCCTTTTCATTTCGATGTTCAGTTGAAATTAATATATGTTTTATATATTGTGTTCTAATAAGTTGATTTATGTCTGTATCTGTCATAATTTATTTTATTTTAGTCACAAAATTGCATTAAAAGGCGTGTTATTTTAATTATGTCTCTTAATGTCAACGTGAGCTATATAAAAGAGTGGATTATAAACTATTACCATAGTATTTTTCCCCAGTAGTAGTATTATTATCTAAATTACTTAAAATAAATATGTTTAATGGATTAAGAATGTATTTTATCGGTAAAAGTAATCATTATAATTATGGTGGTAGGACACTTCATGCTCAGTGTCATCGTCTACACTTCGTTTTAGTGTATTCCACTTAATTCACCTTGGTGATCAAAGGCGACTCATTGGTGTCCTTTGATCATCTGAGACAATCACATGGGTGATCATAAGCGACTTCAGAAAATATATTATTTCATTATCCTTTAATCACCTAAACAAAATACGTAAAATAGGTGCCTAAAATGATGAATGATGATGATAATAATATATGTACTTGAAGTCGCTTATGATCACCCAGTTGATTATGTCTCAGGTGATTGAAGGACATCAGTGATTTACCTTTGATCATCTAGGTGATATAACCTGGGTGATCAAAGTGGAATACACCAAAAGTAAGTGTAGACCATGAAACGGAGCATGAAGTGTCCTACCAGCATTATTATAATGATTCCTTTTACCGGTAAAATACTTTCTTAATCCAGTAAACATATTTATTTTAGATAATACTGCTACCGGAGAATAATACTGTGAAATACACCTTTGTTTTTGTTGATATTTTGGTTCACTTACATGATACTCAGTTAGGACGGATTAATCCATGACGAATTTATATATGACATGTATCGTATACTTCAAAATGACCTCAATTTGTATAGGATTGTGTGCACGTTAGCTACTTGTACGTATAATGTAGAGTAATTTTTCTTACGTTCGATTTCCAGATGGTGCACAGTCCGGGCAGTCCTGTGGAGTCACCGCAAACAGACTTCAACAACCTGCACCAAGCACTCTTGCAACCTTTCGAGCAAATCACAATGGTGAGTAAAAATTTTTTTTGTAAACATAAGCGAGCATATCATATCGTATTAGACAATGTACGCCATAAATGTGATACGAATTTTTAACAGCCATCATGAAACTACATTTTATTTTGGGTTCGCCTGATGGAAGTTTACTTTTGGCAAAAATCAATTACAATTCATACTCCGGTATGGTCATGATTGTCTACATAGAGTCTGATATGTCAGCATAGAGCCGAACAGAGTGGTTCTAAATGGGGAAGAATCATGACCAGCTTCGTCTAAAAACTGATGGAAGAATAAATACCATTTGTTTCATTAATAATGCTTAAGATTTATGAAACCATTTACCAATTTAGAAAGCACACATTTGAAATACAATTAAATGTAATTATTTTGGTCTGAATTTGCATTGAAATTTATTAAACTTTATGAACAACATAATTATAACTTGATGGAGAAAAACAGCTTATTCTTAATATTTATGGCGATTAAAAGAGGGATTTTAGTGTCTTTATCTTCATTTTGATAATAATAACGAAGTTAAACATAATATTACCATATTTTTATATTAAATACAAATTGTAAGTGCTGGTAACACTAGTGTTACGGGCGCTTATAATTTTATTTACTTATAAGGATTTAAAATATTTCTATGCTTCGATGGAATAGCAAGGAGTTGTGAGTAATAATTATTATACGATAAACTATAGATGTCATTGTTTGCTTCAAGTTGAGATTTCTGAGGGTTTCCATACCTATTTATATTTTTAGGTGTTTTGATCTGTTTTTATTATTTGTTTTTGAGAAGTATATTAACTTTTATATTTTAAAAGAGAAATTATAGTGCTTTAAAATATTTAGTGAAAAAATTAATAAACGCACTAATCGCCTCTACGATTTTCGAAAAATTCCCTGGATTTCTCTGGGATATAATGGTATCCCAGATAATGATCAGTTCCTGGTTTGCTTATCATGGGATCACAAACAAACAAAAAAGAATCATGAAAATCGGAACATAAACGACGTAGTTATCCGCAAACACTCATACAAATATATATATAGTGTCGAATTATATATCTGCCATTTTAAAGTCGGTTAAAAAGTTATTACATTAAAAATATGCAGCAAATGATAAACTCTAAAGTAAACGATACTCCACTCATACCTCATGGTTAAGTTCAATACCTTAGAATGTTTATTTAAACATAATGTGACGTCAGAACTGTTTTTACTTCCGAAGTTACTTGGTATTGCATATTATATTGTAAACTAATATAATTTTAAGTAACATTATTTTATTACAAGTATACAAAGGCATACATCTGAATACCTTTGTTTATGTTTAATGTTACTCATATAATAACCATACATAAAATTTTCATTTAACTATTATTTATACTATAATGTAATTCTTCGTTAACTTTTGTGCTAACACCTCTCTGCTTATGTTATTTTAACTTAATCTTATATCTTGTGCTATTTGACTCACAGAAATCTTAACTTGTAATGGAACTAACAACGCTTTAAATATAATATATATTAGAATATTATATGATTAGGGATATGTGACGGGACTTCATATGAAGTCACAAAAGTAATGTATAATGCTAGCATTCACCGTTGAGATTAAAATAAGTCACTTGACGCAGTAACTCACTTGATTTTGGCACATAATAAGGTTCAATAAAGCACAATAGTGCCATTATATGGCTACTAAATTAACATTGAACGGAGACAAACATGTGCAATACGGCTGCTACGTTGCCTTGTTTGTCTCCAGTATTATAACGCTATCGCCTGCAATAAGGTTACCATGTGATATAAATATATGAGGATGGAAATGGTTTAGTCTTATTTGAATAAATTTAATTAAATAGTATTTTTATTTTTGTTATGTATCACATAAAGTAACAAAATATATTTATCATTGTTTTGCATGAATAATAACAACTGAAAAATTATTCGAGTTATTTTACAGGATTCAGATAAAAGTTAAACAATGCATGTTTTTATCTTTAAAAAAAATAAAGTTAAAATAATAAAAATTAAAAGGCCAATAATCGCAGTGGATTTAAAACATCAGGTTTTCAATTTTGAAATGATATAATATGGATAAAACTATGTATTTACTTAATATTGATGTACTTGTAATTGTGTCATTATTCATGCATAACAGCGATATGTAATTGTGAAAATGTAATCATATACATTTTAAAAGTACTTACATGTAATCGTTATGTTTTTCTAAATTTTAACTCATGGTAACCTTTAGGGGACATCTATTAATTTCGTGAGACATTTAGGGGAGAGTGGGGTGGGTCGAAAATCAGGTAGAAGGGGAGTCTCGGCTAATTAGCACGTATTGTTAAGTAACTGTTAAATTGAAAGAAAACTAGATTTGTTTCCCTTCCAACTTTTAACAATCTCGTATGCGATTATTTTCGAGACAAATCTCTCTACATCTCCAAAAGGGGAGGTAGGGGGAGGGGTTCGATCGCCAAAATTATCTCACTTAATTAACGGACGCCCCCTCATCGGCTCGGCGGCGTGGTATAAACGTGTGTAACGTTGGTGGATGTTGGTGAAGGACTGGGCGCAGCTGGTGCAGAGTCTCGTGGAGTCCGGCTGGACCGCGCACGTGCAAGTCGCGGAAAATGTACGACACACGCATACACTCATACAGTAACACCCACTAATATACACACATACACGTAGATATAGGCGTTGAATGTTTGCGATAGTTTTTATAGGGCGTCGTAAACATGAATAAATATTAAAGTAATGAATTGTTAAATATAAAAAATAAAAGATTTGATTATAAGTCTACGAATATGAGATAGTTTTTAATAATACTAATACTTTAGGTCGTATTACAGTTTCTTATCATGTCACTAGATATTCTTTGGATCCGGGTAAATTTTTAGAACTTAATGGTGAATTTAGTTGGAATAAAATAAATATCATTAAAGAGCTCATTATGCGAAATGGTAATATGCCTACTGTATATCGAAGTAAGATGTCTCTTATTTGAAAATATTTCCGCTGGATTGAACAGAAAATAAATCTACAAATGTGCCTAAGATCATCTAAAACTAATGACCTGTAGTATTTATAAAAATATATAAATTCTCGTTATAAAAATATATAAATACTCTGCAGTATATAAATTATAATAAAACACAATAGGGATCCTGACTCGTCCACCAGGATGTAATTCTGATTACCAGGATGTAATCAATTTCATCCACTTTATATCATCGTCAACCCATGATTGTCCCACTGCTGGGCACGGGTCTTCTCTCAGAATGAGAGTGTTTTAGGTCCATAGTCCACCGCGCTGGTCAAGTGCGAATTGGTAGACTTCACACGCCTTTGAGAACTCTTTTTTTTTTTTAGAAAGCTCTCAGATGTGCAGGTTTCCTCTTGATGTTTTCCTTCACCGGAAAACAGTGATAACTAAATTCTAATAGTGTAGTCTAATGGGATGAACAAAACGATGGTCACCTGAAATTTTTATTGTTGTTATCGCCAAAAAATGTGGGTGAACCCCATATGAACAATCCTAAAATAAGACGACCTATACAATGTAAAATAAGAATTCATATCTCTACGACTCTACACAAACACAAGGTTTCAAATAGTACCATAGTCTAGATGCATATGTTGCATTTATGAATAAAAATATATTCATAGTATTTAATACAACATGCTTATTTAAAAGGCATATATTTCTATAGTGCTATTTGACCCTTATACAATACTTTCATTTCTGCATAGTAGCTTTGAAAATTATTCGATATAAAAAACTTATACAGCATGCTCAAGCATAATATTTAATTATTTTGCTGATAAGTTAATATAATTGAAATTTAATCATTTTGATATCTTAATTTAGTCCTTTTTTATTTAAATAGACACTCTTCTAGAAGTTAGTTCGTTATTTTAACAGTTATATTCTGTCCAACACTCACCACAACCTTTCGCATGTCAAGTTTGGATTTAGGCAAAAATTGTATATTATAGAGCATGGTACCAAATATTTCACCGCAGTGCTGTATTTTTCTTACTGGGAATGTAAAGGAGTTTATTCTAAAGCATTTATATTTTTTTTTTTTCAAGGTTCACCATTCACCAATATTGTTATATGATGAGTTGTTCCCGCTTATGTACTTTTGATTTTGTATAGTGCTTTTTATTATAAGCGTGTAAAATACATTTTATTTATGTAGATGTGCCGTCCTGTGATTTTCAGGTTTAGCATTTTTTTTCCTTGTTTTGAGCTTGTTCTTGAATTGGGACTTTGATGTGTATTATTGATGGTTCGTTTTACATTTTACAGCTGGATCCGCCCACGTCGAGTTACAACACGACGTACATGAACCACAACTCCCCACATTCGCCACAGACGACGAATTCACCGCACACATATTCGCCGGTAAGTCGTAGTAAATTTAGAAAATCACAATTTGTTATACACTTCCTGGTAATCGTATTACTTAAGTTAAGTATGAAATACAATATATTTTTATGTCCAAGAATTATTTTCTTGCATAATACTTACCGGATAGGAATAATTTTCCATATAGGCGAACTTTTTAAATTTAATATCTAGTATAATTATTATGCTAAAAGTGTATTGTTATATTTATGAGTCCACAATCTTAGTCCTTAGGAATGGCAAAACATGTTTAATCTACTCCAGATTACCATACACATGTCATGATTATTAATAAAAGTTCTCTCCCCCCATATTTTACCTATTTACAGTCGCCATTAACAATCTTTACTATTTATTATTTAAAATATTACAAAGCTGATGAGTTTGTTTGTTTGAACGTGCTAATCTCAGGAATTACTGGTACGAGTTACTTTAAAAAATATTTTTGTGTTGTATATTCCATTTTTTGACGAAGGCTATGTAACTTCATGCTCTGATTTTTTTCTTATGTGGTAGCAGGTGAAACCGTAGGGTGCATCTAGTATATATAACAACTGATACAATTCCGATGATATATCATTTATTACAATCTGTCAAACCATTTTCACTGTAGCGTGTGCAAAAAAATCATACAGACTAACATACAACCAAACAAAACATTGTCCTCGTGCTCACACAGTCGAGTAAAGGTAGAAAACAAAAAGGCAATTTTTTACTCACCTATATAATATTTTAGTGTTGTGTTATTCAATCCATTGAAATGTTGTATCGTGTTCGCAGTCGGCGGTAGGTCACGGCGTGAACATGGGCAGCATGGGCGTGGGCATGGTGGGCGTGGGCTGCGAGCGGCGCGCGCGCGACCCCGTGGCCGGCGGCGGCTTCGCGCTGCAGCCGCTCGCCTCGCCGCCGCAGCCGCCCACGCCGGCCACGCCCGCCAGCATACCCGATATTATACTCACAGGTATGTGTTACGATCTATGTACTGCTGTACTTCATGTTATAGGTGAAGCTTTTTATTATAAGATCGAAGTAGCAAACGGATGGTGAGTGATGGACATCTAACTTTATATAGATCAAAGGTTCTATTTGAAGTCGATCACAGATGCGTTTCTTGCGTTTCGTTGGAAGGGTGTGGTTACCGGCTCACATATATATGAGGCGGACCATCTTAGTCCCCGGGAGTAACAACGCATCTGTAATCGACTTCAGGTAAAACCCCTTTTTTATTTGAAGTTGCTCACAGATGTCAATGAACGGCAGTTAATACTTACGATCAGGTGGACTGTGGATGTAATATTAGTGTCACTAGTATTTTAAATAATTGTTATAAAATATGTCTGCAGACTACTCGGGCGAGTTGGACGCGGGCATATTCGGCGGCGAGGAGGCCCAGCTGCGCGCCGGCCTCGACCTCGACGAGCTTACGCTGCTGGAGGAGCCGAGCGCGCTACTGCCGGACTCGGCGGTCGAACACGAGTTCCGCCTCGACCGGCTCGATCGACTCGACGACCGCTTGTAGTGCCGCCTCGCGCTCTACGTCGCGCTGCTGTGACCTCGTAGGGGCTGCCGGACGACCGATCGCTCGATCTACTGTCGACCGGATCGACGTGAAACGTGCGCGGATCGATCGCTCGATCTAATTGTCGATCCGATCGGAGTGTGTCGCGGATTGATCACTACGGTCGACGCGCGGCTGGAGCGATCGTTCGATCTAACTGTCGATCCGATCGGTGTGTATCGTGCGCGGCTCGGTCGATCTGTCGAATTGTCGATCCGTGTCGAGTGAATCGCTGCGCGGACTGATCGTTTTTAAATCGTTGATTGATAATAGTGACTAACGTGTTGCCATATTAGAACGCCGGCGAACGATTAATGGTTCAAATACAAGTGATTATCGTGCCGTATTCAAAATAATATTTTCTCCAAGGCGAATAGTTATTTTTTTTTTGTCAAATAATAACAATTGATTATCGTGTTTCTTTTTAAATAGGACGCAAATGTTAAAATTTGTTAATTGGAAAGAACAATTTAGTTTGTTGTGAACAGCAAAGTTTCGTAATTTGCATATAACTTCTTTATTTTTATTACACAGTAATTTGTGTTATTTTTTTTTCTTTCATATAAGTTAAAAAAGTTTTAATTATCTGTAGTGAGACAAATGTTTAATTTAACGTTTCAATCTGCAAATATAGATTTCATATTTTTTTATGAGTCAAACTACATAATATTTCATAACAATTATAATTTTGGACCTACAACGTAATAGTTTTGCTATTTAATTAAATATTTTCCCGTAAGTACAAAACAGGATGCATTTAGACGTTAAACAAAAGTCGTTTCGTATCAAACTGTTAAACGACTTGTACCTTATTACACCCTGATGAAGAATTGTGTTGGTTTTGTTCATAAAGCGATAAAGTTGTGAGATTTGTAAAGTAATGTCAATTCGGTACGGCAGCCCCGTATCGCGGCGGCGCGGCAAGCGCGACTCCCTATACTTCATGACAATTGTATCGTTTCAAGTCTGAGTTAGTGAATATAGGACTCGGTAGCGACTCGTCACATTCCCAGCGGCGCTCGAATGAACCCCGGGCGCGATCTGAACGTTATTATATAGCTGTATTATGTAAACGAGTGCGAGTGTTCATTGTGGTTTTAACTTTACTCATTTAATTCGAAGGGTTAGGTACGTTGTAGTATTTAGAATTTTTTTTTTCGTTTCGTTTCGTTTTGAACGGCGATCGTCGATTTGTACAGCGTTAAGCGATCGTTTCGTGGTAAGTATTGTGAATATGTACTCGAATATCATTAGAGAGTTTACTTCGAATTTAACGCGGACATTTTTTCATATTATCTTTCTACGTGGGGCCACTCCGGCCGTTCTGTGTAAATAAATGGTGTTCACTTCACGAGATTGCATTTAAAATCGCTAATGTTGCATGCTAGTGTAAAACCGCGGCGTCTTTTTTACGATTTATGACACTATTTTTTTATTGAAAAAATATTATATTATCCCTTTTTATTCCTCTTAATGTATAGTGTGGTGTCGTTCAACGATTGCTCAAGCGTTGACTGAACTCGACCTTATTCGACTACGATTTTATTTCCACTAGCTAGGTTATATCCGACCAATACTTAAATTGTTGAAAATCACGTTACATCACAGATTTAAATCATATAGACATGCCCTTCCTCACGACCTGAGAGTAACGGCTGTCAAATCATTATTACCTAAATTAAATGTATACTTAAAAATAATACTATATTAATGGTAAAAGATATTGACATTGTTGTTATTCAGTGTCGTTACATATTTTCGGCTCGTGGGCACATGTGTGATTTAAATCTAATGCGTTATACAGCATGATTACATTACGCCCGAATTCCCTTAATGTATTTTATCGTTAGGTACTCCCAGATTGTAAATAGGACAGAAATTGTTATTGAAAATTTTTAATAAGCTTTTGTCGCAAACATATCTATGTATGGTACGTACGTGCGTGGAGGTCAATTTTCTACGTGCAGGTAGGACATTTGGTATATTCGAAGGTATACAGATTGTTTTGGTTCATTCTCTGCGCGAGTAACAGCGAATTTATGCATTTTCACTGTAGTAGAACTACATCTGATAGAGAACTTTAAGTAGTGTTTAGTTTGGAAATATTTAGCTGTTAATCTTCATTGTACTCGCAATGTCCGATTGGTTCATGTTTCCGTACGCGTCGACGGCGCGCTTAATATCGCCGAGTTTACATTACGAAATTACGCAGTAATTCCAAAAATGTGTTCTATAAACGTTATTTGAAATGAATGTAATATGTATGTGATGTGATGAAATTACGATGATACATATTGTTTTAAGACATTCTTATTTTGAATGTAAACCGGGCTATATATTAATTTAAGTGAAAACGGCCAATGTACAAATTATTTTTAGATGTTATTGAGTTGCGTTGTGAGTACAGTGATTTATAAGTAGATATGTGTTTTTTTTTTGTTTTGTTAATGCTCATTTTATTATGTTTTAAGAGTCTAGTCATCAAGTTATGAGTTTCAAACGAAATAAACATTTTCTAAGCCCCCTTTAAACAATTGAACTGATGATTGCATTAGATTTCCATTTCGATTCATTAATTTTAGAATGTCTCAGTGATAACAGTTCTGCAAGTTGGTTGTGTTACTTGTAATATCAAAATATGTTAATATTTGAAACATTTTATAAATCTACTTTTCAATGATTTTATTTCTGTCTGTACGCATGCAGTAATATTGACAATATTTTGCTACTGTCAATATTATTGCATTTTACAGGCGAACGAATAAGTATTCCATACTATTTAATTGTTGATAAGGAAAATTTTATGTTATATATTTTGTGCGTATGAGCAATCTTTATAATGTGGAGGGTTTAATAAGAAATTTAAACTTTTTACGCCGGAGTTACACTAGGCCAATGTGTTAAGCCTATTACTACCTGAAGTTATGTTTCAAATTACAATAAAAAAGTGGTATCGAGAAGTTGACATTTCTAAGCATACTTTATTATTATAATGTCCCTTTTTGATAGTTTAGTCGAGCAAAAAGTGAGCGAATAATTTACGATAAGACTATTCAGGCGTAAGTTGACGTGACCATAGACACTTTTCGCAATGCCAAGCGACAATGTTAAAAATGTTCATACGTCATCAATACACGAAGTCACATACATACAAATCAAATCTCCAATTACTTACAGCTAATGAACAACAGAATACAGATAACTTACTTATAAAAACTTTATTATACCTTCAAATGTGATAAAAAGGCGGACTTAATGCTAGAAGCATTTTCTACCACTCAACCATTGGGCTAAGCAAATATGCAAATTACTACCACATTTATAACTTTGTAACCTATTGTAAACTTAAAGTAAGTCGACATATTGACGGCGGAGCGGTCACCATACCGGTCTGAAACGCAATGAGGTGTACACGTTCCGGGTTCGATCCCCGTTCAGAGAGACATCTGAATGATGAATTTAGACTTCTGTTCTAGGTCTGGGTGTTTGTGCATTCGTATTTGTGTGTGTCCATCGTACCCACGACACAGAAGAAAATCCTAGTGTATGGCTATGAGTGTAGAAAGCGAATTATACCACACAGAAATTTAATACTTGGTATTGTCAATATGTTTTGGCTTATAACACTGTTCTCGTGTAATCCCGGCATGATTTTAAAGGACAACTACTTAATCAGTAGATATATAATTACATTCGTTAAAAAGTAGATGTATAAATACTTCTACAGGGTAGAATCATCTACTCATTATAATTCATTCGTGCGATGCAAGTGTGGACACAGTTTTTCGATTTACCGTCTAGTGTGTGATATGTACGATGGATTGACGGATACAATTATTACGTGTGTCCAATTTATCGCATACACCCGTATGATATGTACGGTCCGTACATAACACTCCTATTATGATTAATGTTTTAAAATTAATTTTATATTTCACTTTTGAGGGTATGTACTGTATGACAGAGGATATAATAGGATACTGTATAAATAATTACTGTACGATAATTGTGATAAAAGAAATAAGCACAACATAAATCATAGTGAAGCCTAATCAGATGTAAATGTAAGTCTTCTTTTTCTTAGCGATTTTCATAGTGTTTTATTTTTTCTAATTTAAGACACATAATTATGTACATGTAAAGTGTCCGGACACAGATGGATGTTGTGGGTTAGACACAAGTCTAAATCAGGTGCAATATGTTTTGTAAATTCAAAGTTTATGGATATATCTAAAATTTGTTTTGTTTGTTCAATATATGCCTATATCGCACAGATCTCTGTAAGACTGTCAGTGTAAGCCGTCGTCTCATGTACTACCAGTTTTTATATAATATGTTCCTATTTGTATTTTATTAAAGTTTGTTATGAATGTTTATTATAAATATTTTATAACTGTTGGAGAGAATTTTACATAGTTCATTAAATGATTATGCGGGCACACGCTTACACCGCGGTCTTATAGAGCTGTGACATGAAAAATTTAAAAGTATAAAATACATTGACAGAGTACGGACAACCGGCCGGGCCGTGTGTTGTAGATATCTTCTTGTTGGATTGCATTTGAAAGTACTCATAAATATGTAATCATTTAAATTTTTTACCTTTTGCATTTTGGAATTTAGACTATAGTATAAGATACGGTGGAGTGCAAATGTGAAAAGGCTTTCGATGGCGGAAGCGACGAGACACCAAATTGTGTGATCTAGTATTTCTACAAATTCTTTAAATCTATTTGATCGATTTGTATGACATTAAATGTAAGACATAAATGTTTTTTCTCAAATATGCACAAACTATTGAAGATTTCGCAGTTAAATATTTCAAAGGTTTGTTTTATTTAAACCAAATGTACATAATAAGTGTGATAGAGATGAAACAGTCTCATTAAAAATAAAATTGTTGTAAGTATTTCATTTTTTTTCCTTTTTATTCCTCTCTTCATTCTTATTTCTGTCAAGACACTTTAGTAACGTGAAACGTTTTGTTGAATTAATTGAAAAATAAAGAACTGGATGGGTGAATGGTGTGACACCATGACATGACTGTCTCCTATTGACATTAAATATTATGAGTTGTTACTGATACTACTACTATTACTACCTGCCCGCGCTAAGTTTGCCGGTCAAAAGAAAGCGCTTCCCCCGTCAACCACCTCTCAGTCGGCAAAAATGTGCTAAAAGTTTTGAAAGCAACGTAATCGAAAGGCAAGTTATATGGAGTTAAAGATTATGACGTTTTTTTTAAATGAAAGTAAAGTGTGAAAAAGAGTATTTAATTTCATTTTTTTTTTATAATAAAAAAAATGTATCTAATCTGTAACAACAAATAGAAATATATTTTTCAATCTTGTTTTTTTTTTGCCCACGTTACTACCAGGGCCGTCTTAGACTATGTTGGGGCCCTTGGGCACACAAGAATTATGGGCCCTTTTAGAATGAAAGGAAATGAAATTGTATATTTTTTTCTCTATAATTTGCTTTATTATGGGTAATCAAATAAACTTGTCACAAAAATTAAGGGGTATTAAAAAAAAATTCAACGAGCTGTTACTCCGAAAAAAATCGACAACATCTAACTTGACGACAATATCTAACGTGATGACCAAAAAAAAATCGACAATATCTAACTTGACGACCAAAAAAAAACGACATTATCTATCTTGACGACCAAAAAAAAGGGGAGAGAAATAGTCGGTCCTTCGGGGCCCTCTGAGGATGGGGGCTCTGGCCCCGCAAAGTAATTGAAGCTAGGCTCACTTGATAAGTTCCTTTTAACAGACTTTGAAAAGGAGGTGGTTCTATGTTCGCCTGGTTTTTTTTTCTGTATGTTCACCGATTTCGACATTTGTGGACCGATTTTCAATTTTTTTTAATTATTATATAAAATTTTGGGATAGGCACCGACTACCCGGACGTCTCATATTTGAAACGAACGGTAAGAATGCTTTTCGATGAAAATATCTATAAGTTTAGAAAAGTTACGTATTTAGAAGTTAGAAAAAAATCGATTATTACAACCTTTATCCAGTTCTTAAAAGGATATCTTCTTCTATATCTATCTATACTTATAATAAATCTGTAGAGAGGTCAATTCTGTACATGAAATATATATCCAAAAATATATCATAAATATCAAGGGGTAATTAGGGATCGATACTGATGCCAAAAATGCAATCAGTAAAATTTTTGTCTGTCTGTCCGTCTGTCTGTCTGTCTGTATAACCGTTATAGAAACAAAAACTACTCGACGGATTTTAACGATATTTGGTACAATTATTTTTCATACTCCTGAGCTGGTTATAGTATACTTTTCATTACGCTACAATAAATAGGAGCAGAACAGTGAAGGGAAATGTTGGGAAAACGGGAGAAGTTACGACATTTTTTAAGCTTCCGTCGCGTTAACCTTAATGGTTAAAGCTACACAGAAATCATTTACTTTTAAACGCGGGTGAAACGGCGGGCTCAGCTAGTATTAGATATATTTTTTGATTGGTCTATTTACAAGTTTTCATTTAATACCCATATTGTCGTAATAGTAAAAAAAGTCGCCCCCCCCCCTTTTCCCGTATTTCCAAGCGCCATTTTTTTTTAAATTATATAGCCTG
>DWNE01003885.1:0-16012 GCA_018249875.1 Cecropterus toxeus
TACTCAATCCCATCAGAACGGCAGACTTCATAAATTTTGAGATAACATATAGGTTACTTATTAAAATGAAAAAGTATTATTATGCCCGTGAGACAATTTGGCTTTTGGTTTAAAATAGTACGGCATGATTTTTTGCACAGTATTCCCCCCGTATTCGTATAAGGGTCAGAAAATTACAAAGACTACTTTTTATACCGAAACAATGTAAAAAAAATGAGTTTAAACGCATTTGAGGAAGGTATATCAAGTATAAAGTAAGTATCAAATTGGATTATGGAGTCGTTGCTTGAATCGAAAAACGTTCAATTATATGTATGTCACATATTTCTTTTAAACGTGGGTGAAACCGCGGGTTCAGCTAGTTTTAAATAAAAAAAGAGAGTAAAAACTAGCAATCTTTTGATAGCATTCACGAGGTTAACATTTAATTTTCTATCCAAAAGTTTCATATCACTTTTCACATATCTCCAACGGTTAGCGTAGCACTAGTGCTTTAGCTAGTCAAAACTGAAGAAGTAGGTATGTTGGCTGTTGTCCCTGTAGTTCCGGGGCCAGAATAGGGCTACGATATCCCCTGCCTGTCGTAAGAGGCGACTAAAAGGGGGCTTCCGGGTTTGCGAGTTGTAAGAGTGGGAGCTCGAGCCGCCCAGCCAAGTGACCTCAGGAAGGACTACGGCATGTATGGCCGCATGTCATCGTAAACACCTGAAGGAACGGTGAGCGTAAATGCTCACTGGATAGAGTCCCAAAGGGCCATCACGCTCGGAGGACTCCGGTTGAGTCCTCCACACAGCGCTGAGGACACCCACCGGGTTTTAGTGCGGTAAAAATCTCACATAACCTGTTGTTGTTTCCCACTCATGACAAAAAAAAGTAAATAAAAAAGTATATTGGTTGTATCACCCCTGTCAAACCAAATTAATTCTACCACCTTTCTTATAGTAATATTAATAAAAATTCCAGCTTTTGTATACGTACATAAAAGCTGCAATTTATTTGAATATGTATTAAATTATACATTTAGCTACATTAAGATCCAACGGCTTGTGATTGCAACATATGAAAGTAAAATGAATAAAATTACATGAAATTTATACGGTTTAAGTCGTAAGTAAGAGTTGTGGTTCGAGAACGTAATATACGGACAGGACTGCGCTAAAACTTTAAACATGGTTATTTCGTTTCATATTTAATAGCTTAATTAACTGGGTTGCTAGACGGAGAATTAAGACAAATCTATTTTTTTTTTATGAAGTGCAACTTCTTTAGAATAATTGTTAAACGCGATGAGACAAAAATGCTTTACGTAAACAGTTGTCGACGAAAACAAATAGATGGCCCTGTACCCCTTTCTGAATTACGCTTACGATTTTACTTCGTAGCTTGTATAAAACCTCAAGTTTGGTATATCTGACTGTGACGCAATATTATATTACTTAATCGATTTTTTAAAAAGCATAAGCATTGATACTCTTATGCTCAAAAATATTACATGAATTATTAATATTAAGTTTCATTGAATGTTTGAATTGCAGACACACGCTTTTTTCATAGGATTGAACTAGTAAACGAGCATGCCGTGTCCACCTGATGGTAAGTGCCACACTTGGACATCTGTAAGTTCATATAAACCAGGAGTACTATCTGAAGTATATCACAGATGCATTACTGCTCCGAAGGACTAAAATATTCGTCTAATGTGAAAACCGGTAACTATACTCTTCCACCGAAACGGAAGAACTGCTTTGTTTTCTCAGTCAAGCCATACTCTTTCTTCCACTCAACCAGCTTGTATTTTGAATGACTGAGTTATCAGGCGACTTTAATGTTAAGTAGCAACGCCCCAAGCAGAATCTAGAATAATTAACAGAACATGGAAGTAAAGTTTGCTGTATCTACTTTCATCAGGTAAAAGGAGATAAATACGGCGCTGATGCTAAGTGAAAGAAAATACAAGTAGGCAAACTGTATCGGTGTCATGTCATAAAACTACTTCTGTATCTGCCAAAAAGCTTCTTAATTCTGACGCACGCAGACAAACCAGCCAGGGGCTAAGGCAATAGCACACTCGTAGTTCCATAGTACTTTAATTAAGTATCAAAGTGTAATGTGTCTCCCCAAAGAAGTCTCTAGCATAGCCAAATGTAAGATACTAGAGCTAGCTTTAATTCTCCTTGTTAAAAACAAGATAAAAAAGGAGAAAGCAAAAACTTGCCGGATGCATGAAAATTTAAAGTTTTTTAGTTGAGGTGGTATTCTGAGCCGGTAGTGTAATAAAAATATTCTAACTGATTTGTAAGGCCCTCTATAAATATGTCTATACAAAATAAAAACTTTTCATTACATTTAACTTCATTTCCATTTAATTTCATCGACAGTATTGCTTCGGCGAAGCGTAATAGCAGCATTGTGATTGTTGCGTCACTCGTTACAGTTACGTTTACACCACATTATTTATTTAACGACGGTTGAACTAACTTCCTCTAACAAATCTTTTCGCAAAATTTTCGATAGATTTATTTCCTACGTAAAAAACATCGAAACCTTGAAAAAACAAAGTTGCTACAAGTTCATTTGAATGAGTGTTTTATGACTGCGAAAAGCCAAAAAAATCTGAATGAGGAGACGATAGCCGAGATTTATTCCCAAGATATGAATCTTTAAAATTTATGCGCGGGTTCCACGAATCAAGGATTTAAAAGAATACAATTCCTATTCCGAAATCTGAAGCGAGATTTAGCCAATTTATTTTATTCTAAAGTACTTGTACGCGACTCGGGATAAGGCTTCTGATATTCGTTATATGTACTTGTCTGATTACTAGCGAATAAAAATAATTATGTTATTTTCAATACATTTATAATTTTGTGTTTCATACATATATTACTTCTGTTTTCATTTTATTTTAATTTCAATTAACTAGCACCTTTGCAGTGGCGTAGCGTGGGCTTACGCCGCCCGGGGCGGAAGTTGAACTCGCCACACATTATACAAATTATGACGTCTGAAAAAAAACGACAGTATCCAACTTGACCACCAAAAAAACGACAATTTCTAACTTGATGACAAAACGAGGTTGCAAAATCTGTTTTTGCACCTCCCCCCCCATTCTGTTTCTGGCGCCCCTAAAAATGCACCTTTGTGTATTTTATGTTTGCAGCAAATGATCCTTGATGATGCAGTTCTGATGATAAAAAGCCACCGCTAATAACAGATATCTCTAATCTCATGTTAAAGATAGAGGAGTCCCTGGTTGCTACCCATTTCATACTTTCATTTTGGACAATACTGCCGTTCTTTTTTTTTAAATGCCCATATAAAATATATTATGTTATATAATCATATTTAAAATTATACTAATTGTAAATTGCTTTGAATAAACGCAACCTAAAAATATTTACAGTAAGCCAAAACAGAAGCTAGAAAGTTCCTAATTAGGTAATGGGTACAACGAAGAGTTACAACTAATTTAATCATGTGCCGATCCTAACTTAGTGGTAACAGATGTGACTTTGGATGAAAGCTTCAAGTTTGAAGTACTAGACGAATATAGAACGACTTGTCAAGTAAACCTAAGTCGATTAATCATCATACATTCATTAAACTAAAAATGTGTGTGTATAAACGTACATAAAATATCTTACTTAACATAAATGCAAAAGCTTGTGAGGATGTAATGTTTGTTAATATTGCACGCAAAAACTAGTCGGATTTCGCACGCAGATAGTCTATGATCTAAATTAATAGAGAACAAGAAATGTGACTTGGCTGGGCAAAAATCGATTTTTATACTTATCGATATTATATTTAATGAAACAATCGATTTTCCAAAAATCGATGTTTTTACAAAAATATAATCAATTATTTTAAATCGATTTTTTTGCTTTCAATCTAAAGTTAGCAAATACTTTTTTATCATTTAGTTGACATTTTTTGTGTAAAACACCATAAATAATAGGCACTACATGGCGTTGCAAGTAATTTTATTATAGAGCTGCTGTTAAAATATCGAAAGTACGTGAAACTATGAAATAAATAATCTTTTTAGTAATTTAAAGCTACGGCAAGAAATCTAAAGCATAAATAAAAAAATAGATTAGTTTAAAATCGATTATTTATGGTGAGTAAATCGATTTGTAAACATCGATTATTCGAACAAATAATTGATTTATTAAATAATCGATTATTTTTTCACATCCCTACAGAGAAAGCTCATGACCGTAGCAGACGTGATCGAAGCGGGCGCTGCCGTGGGAGTAAAATAATACTTATTTTTATACGCCTGAAGTAGCAAAAGCGCGTGCTGTCCACCCGATGGTAAATGGTCACTGCAACCCGTGGACATCTGTAAGCAACTTTATATAGAACAAGGATTCTTGTTCTATATACAGATTTGACGACCCGCATGGTCGAGCGGTCACCACACCGGTCTAACGCGCAATGGGTCCTGGGTTCGATTCCCGGCCAGACAGAAAAATGAATGATGAGTTTAGATTTCTGTTCTGGGTCTGGGTGTTTGTGTATTCGTGTTTGTGTGACCATGGCACCCACGGCACAGGAGAAAATCCTAGTGTGGGGTTATGAGTGTAGAAAGAGTGTAGAAAGCGTGTTTTCTATCTGAAGTCGATCACAGATGCGCTACTAGTCCCGAGAACTAAGATGGTCGACTCATACGAAAGTGAGCCTTATGTGAGTGAACTAAAATCTATACTAATATTATAAAGCAGTTGAGTTTGTTTGGTTGAACGCGCTCATCTCAGGAACTACTGGTTCCAATTGAAAAATTGTTCCAATTGAATAAATATTTTTGTGTTGAATAGTCAATTTAGCGTGGGAGGCTTTAGGCTATTTATAACATCACGCTATGTTTTTTTTTTAATAGATTGTTCTCTTGTAAACGCTTCACCCGCTTCACTGCGTGGCTCAGCTAGTAAGAATTATAATATTCATTACTACATTAATCAATGCGCGATATTACGTGACTTTCTGAAAATGTACTGATCAGTTTCGTATCTAACGTATATATATTACATGATATAGAATTATTACATATGAAATAACCACTTAAATATAACTTATTCTATTTCTGATAGTCCTATGCTTTTAGTGAAGCAAGTCCTCTATACATTTTTTCTTTTAGTCGTTTTATTTTTTAAAACGTATGTAATAAAAAATGTTTTAAATGTATTAGTTTGGAATGAACAGTACAATTGCTTTATTTGCCATACATTAAAGCAATTAAACTGAGTTGGCTAACAAAGCTCTTTCTAAAAGGTTTCGCGGAGTCCTCGTATATGCAAACAGAACGGAGACTTTCTGTTCCCTTGGGTGTCGTAGGATTTGCCTTCGGGAACTGAGGAATTGGATTTTTGTGTCTCACAAAATATATTTATTCTTATTTGATATTGGATACGGTAGGTCAAATAGGGCTTTTACTTTCTTTAACGTATAGTATCCGTGACAGATGTGGTTGGTTACTTCAACTCCAGGAAATGCTGAAAATAGTAGTGGTAAAATAATTCATGTACGATATGAAGGTATGTTCTCGAGTGACAAACACGTCTAGGCCAAAGGAGTACAGGACGCCCTTCGATCAGATGGATTGATGACCTGAAGAAGATAGTAGAAAACCGTTGGATATAGAAGGCACACCACCGGTTGGAGTGGCGCTAATTGGGGAGGCCTATGTCCAAAAGTGGACCTCAAAATGCTGATGGGTTTAATGACACATTCAAAACACTACACTGATGTAACTCCAATTTGTCATGCAACAATCAATTAGTTATATGGTTTTATAATTATAAATTAGCCAAGTATCATGCTGTCTTTCTGGTAGCAACTGTTGCCAATTGACTTTTGTATAAAATCTGTCGTAGAACTTAAGTCCTACCTGAGATCGGCCACAGACGAGGCTAGAGGACTAAGTTATAATGCTTCACGTGAATATTTTTCCCACACCACATCTTTCAACTCCGAACTATATTTCGGCCTGTTGTAGTCTGCTCTAACGGGTATGGTACGGGGGCCACACTTACGCGAGCCGTCCCAACTTAGATGACAGGAGTAGCAACGGGTCTGTGGCCGAGAACCACTTATTATCAGGTCGACTGCATGCTTTTGTATATTATTTCAATATTATAAAAAATATATATACTCCTGTAGAAAAGGCAAAGTCAGTTGTAGTAGATGAACCCACAAACTCGAATAAATACACAAATGTCAACCCTTGGTAATGATAAAAAATATAAGTATCAGTTACCCAAATATGGTATCACTTCAAACCTTCATATATTATGTGCTTACATAATCGTAGATACAACGGCAATTTGAAGTTTTCCCAAACCCGAAATTGGGTTTGAAAAGGGTGTTTAAAAGTAATGTGGGAAAACTAGATATGATCGGCCCAACTGAACTTTGAGATACATAAACCTCCCTTATCGTAGTAACAGAGGGCGCGCCATTAGAGACCGGGAATTGTAATCCGTTCCCCGGCATAAAGATCTAATTTACCGTTATGAGAGCCTGCCGAATTGTGACTTTTGAGCGTAGGCGGGAGTTAATGAAGTGTTGCACTGGGAGATAGTAACGATGAGCAAATATAATTTCCTTAACGGATACGCTGCTTTTATTATCGGTTATTTGTGTTTTGATTATTTCACCGATGCTAAATTTGGGCAACATGCTGAGTTTGGTTGGAGTATCGTAATGTTATATCGTCTGCGCTAGTCTAAAATCTACAAGCGTCAATCGTTCTATGCCGCTAGCGTCACAATATTGAGCGTTAAAAACAAATGTGCCTGATTCATAAGGTCGTGAAATTGCGCTGTAATAGTAGCAAAATTTGCCAAATTGTAGCAAAATTTACCGAAATACGTTCAACGGTGATGTTTACAGCACCAAGCCAATGATTCGTGGTCGAGCGGTAATTTTCGGATCAAGATATGCCTGAAACCGGTCATATATTATGTCTCATGTCGATATAATTATATGTTCCCAAAGTAAATTTGTAATATTCCTTAATCTCAGCATAATTAATCAGCATATTAGTTAATTCAATACGAACGACGAGCGATGATTTCAGAAAAATCACACAAATGTTGCGCCAGTCAATTCAAGTTCTTCTGCACTGTATCAAATAACTTCTATTTCTCTTACATTTTTATCTCCTTCTGTATTTCAATCGTGTTTTATTATTCAATCGTGTGTTTAATCACTTCCCATTTTTACTAATATTATTTCCTACTTACAGTACGTGATCAAACAACTCCTTTAGGCTTTTTTGCCTTTTTCGATAAGTATGAGGAATTTTTACCTTTACCTTTAATAACTTGATTATTCTGTGACGGAAATATCTGGTGACGTGACAAAAAGTGACTTATCTCTTGAATATATTAGTTTATAAGTAAATTATATTTAAAACTAGCTGTGCCACGCGGTTTCACCCGCTACTACATAAGAAAGAACAAACAAACACATTGCTATAGCCTTTCTCAATAAATGTACTATTCAACAAAAAATATTTATTCAGTTCGAACTAGTAGTTCCTGAGATTAGCGCGTTCAACCAAACAAACTCTACTGCTTTCTAATATTAGTATAGATACTCGATTATTTTGCAATATTTATTTAGTACCTAACTTAAATGTTTATTGAGCTGGAATGATATTATGTTTGTAGTGGCTTGAATATTGTTGAGTTTGTCGGTATTGAATATTTCTTGGCATTATTTATACTATTATTATAATCTATACATTTTTAATATAGTATTATGTAACTGAGAGATTAAGGTTATTTGGTTGAACGCGCTAATCTCATGATCTTCTGGTTCGAATTCATAATATATTTTGTCTTGAATAGTGCATGTTTTGAGAATGGCTAAAGGCTACATAACATCACGCTTTTTTTGTTTGTTTTATGTTTTCGCATATGTGGTAACGGGTGAAACCTTGGGGCACAGCTAGTAATTGTATAAATTGTCTATGTATATTGATCGT
This sequence comes from Cecropterus toxeus, assembly GCA_018249875.1. NCBI lineage: Eukaryota > Metazoa > Arthropoda > Insecta > Lepidoptera > Hesperiidae > Cecropterus > Cecropterus toxeus. The sequence continues at coordinate 7,994 of DWNE01003885.1, forward strand.
GCTTAAAAAGGTATGGCAGTACCAGACAAGCAGTTTATGTATAATTTTAATCTCTATAAGTTATCGATTTGACGCACGTTAAAAATAACTTACGAGCAAAAGAAAAGACGAAGATAGGATTCAATATTATGTAATACGAATGAAGAGCATGGATCCTATAATTACAGAAAGTATGGGTAAAGGTGTATGATGTAAGGGTGGCCTCCACAGAGCACTTAAATTGTAATCCGCTTCCGGGAATAAAGATTTAATTTAAACTTAAAGGACTGCCAAATTGTAACTTTTCAATTACGTTAGCGAAGCAGCGCGGAATAAGGCGGTTTTACCTCAGATTTGCTATATAAGCAATTTTTACCCAAGACCTGGAAGACAACGTGAAGCGACAATTTCATAGAACAGTTTATTACAAAATTTCTTTGTGCAAATTAAATGTGTTAAAACATACTTGTATGAAAATATAAATACGTCGTATAGCGTAACACATGTTAACGTTAAATTATGAAACTTATTTAAATATATGCTTTTACTTTTTATAATCTAAGTCGTAAACCCCTTTTTACGCTATGAAATCTATTTTCACATACATTACGAATAATATTGTTCTATATTTTTTTAACTTTGTGAGATGGACTTATGAATGTGAAAATAGATCTTGCCTGGTCGAAATATGATCCCGATAAGGTCTGATAGGTGCCAACATCAATTTGGTATATTTGTGTTTTTCGATAACACATCTCTTCTTTCGATTGCAAAGACTCTAAACTCATCAAAAGAACAGAAATCTAAACTCATCATTCACATATCTATCTGGTCGGTGATCGAACCCGGGACCCACTACGTGTTAGACCGGTATGGTGACCGCTCCGCCACGCGGTCGTCCCATTAAATGCTTTTACTAATTTTATGTTGTGTGACTAGTATTTGCCGTTTTAAGTACTCGTGAGGACATTACAAGAGAAGACAATATCCAATAATGGACTTTAAGCTAATAATTAATTGGACGATTGAGAGCTATCTTTATCGCAAATTACATTTTGTGGGCTGATGAAGCTACGTCCAACAATTACTACAATATTGGAATTATACGGGAAAACGCAAATTATTCACCCAGCACTGACATTTATAACCGTTATTGCCGTCCGCGTGTTTGTCCCATAAATCTGCACAACATATCAACCCATCAACATTTAACATCAAAATTGAAATCATACGACCCACAGAGGATATTGCGAAATAAAATTAAATGGAAAATGAAATGTACTCGTAATTAGTTACTTGCATATGAAATTGTATACTTTAAAAAAGGAACAATATCGAATTGTCTGAACGAATGTCGGAACACTATTTATTAAAAATAAATATGTGCGTCTAAGGACACCCGATTCAAGTGATACTATTTAATATTGAAATTGTTTAACCTGAGAAAAGCTTATACATTATCGCAAACTAAACACTGAGTCACGCGAAGAGAGGAGTGAAGAGCGTCTCTCCAAAATACGACTAGATCTGTGGATTAGAGTGATAGAGAAGGAGCCTGCCGTGGCATGTGTGAGAGAAAGAGAAGTCAGACAAACTGGCGCCGTTACGCGTTACGTAACAAAGCTGTTTACCCTCCCACAAAAAGTTGTCATTTCAAAAGTAATAATGCCAGGATGAATTAATACACCTTTATCCGACTGTATAAGAAGGATAATGTTTTTCGAGTATGTATGTCAATTTATTGGCACGTTCTACAGCCCAAACAGCTAAACGGATTTTGACATATGAGTTGTCGTTCTACTTGTCCCTAAGGATGTGACCTAGGCTATACAATTTAAATATAGCATCAATAAATATGAGAGAATAATAAGAGAGAATAATAGAAGAAATGGAAAAGGAGTGTTTTTTTCTACCGTAACAATATGGATATCAAGTAAAAGGTAGTAGATCACACCAATATACGTAATTTGGTGTGTTGTCGTACAATACTACTAAACTTACTTTAATATTATCTGTATAATAATGTCATTTGAGAAAAGATCCAGATCTTGTGTCATTGTTTTAAAAATAAACATTTGTTTATATGTGTACAAAATCTTGTTGCATGCAGCAAAATTTATTTTATTGATATATGAAAAAAAATAACTTTTGCCTTGTGCAAGATCCCTTGATCGAAATAATTTTATATTACCACATATATGTATAGAATTTAAAGTATCGATAATATGTAATATGAATAATGAGACCAAGATAACTTACGTTTTAGTCTTCTCAGATAAAAACACTCCTGTCAATCTGATCAATTTCATGAAAACATATTTGATATTTGGAGTGGATTATTATATCAAATATATTAAGAAAATATTTATCACCGCAAACATCCGGTACAAAAGTTACCACATTTTATTGATGTTTCCCGTGTTGTTAATATTATTATGGCCTACGACAATAATTCTCGGAGAGATTTCTTTCGTTGCTTTATTTCTGCGATCTTGAATGCCACCATTTTATTATTGATAGATCTATCTATTGTATGTTTTTGACCTGAATCTAGTTGATATTTTCCATCAAAATGAATAGAAAAAAAATTGAGAACTTATTTATTGTTATCTATTCTTTACTTCTGATTTATTTTATGGTTGACTAAAGTTGAAGTACCCGTGCTTCGCTATGTGACAAAAAAATAGGATTTATCCGCTAACCGTTTGAAGTACATGAAAAGTAATAAGGACCATTTTTATATAAAATCAAATGGAAACTTCGTATATGCCAACAAAAGATTGCTATTTTTAAGCATTCTCTTTTTATTTAAAATTTGAAATATCGAAATCCAAAAAGGTTAATAGGACCAGTGGTTTTCCGTAATTGGGTAACACACAGACAAACACCTTTCATTTTTTATATATTAGTATAGATATACATATAGATAACATACTGCCTCTATTAATCAAATTTCAAATACCTCCCCCATTTTTTCTTTTCTTTTTGGATGTATTGTTACAAAAGGAGTTGCATATTCCTTTTCAATGTGTTTTTTTCAACGTTGACTTAATCTAAAATGTCATACCTCCATCGCGGTTAATTGAACGTAATTTTTGTAACAAAATTATTTGGCTTTCCGAGTCTGGTAAAAATTTCTTATTTCGCAATCTGCAGTAAAAAACGGTTTTATTCCACTTCGTTGGTGACTCGGTAATTCTAAAAGTAAAAATGTAAAAGTATCCTTCTTGATTTCTTTCTAACAAGGTATTTGGCAAGATACTCTTACAAATCAACGTCTCTCGTAATGCATACATTTAATACTTAAATTTAGTGATACTAAAATTGTAATATATAACTCACTTAATTAATTTTGATATGATTTGTCATATTAATAGAGAAATTTTGCTGTTTGTTTATTTTTAACTTCAGGATGACGTTTTGCAGAATATTTGCAGAACTATTCCTGCATTTTTTTGTGCAGGAATAGTTCTTCAAAATGTTTGTAATGCTATGTGCAAATTTTGAAAAATAATCAAATGATATAATTTTATATTTATATTTTTAACGTAAATACTATTTTAGTATTATTTTTTCCGTTCTAATCGTAATTTACGTGACCAAACGACAAATTTTGAATTTACTTTTCAAGACAATCCTTTCCGCTAAATTAGATCATATCATAAGATATTTTATTTACGAAGCCAGTGACCACTTGGCTCATTCGTATTCTCTCCTTGGACTGGGTAATCCAAATAAATGTCATACCTTCATCGCCCAGTCAATTGAAAGTAATTTCTGTTACAAAATAATCTCGCCTTACCGGCGCGGGTAAAAATTGCTTATTTCGCGATCTGAGGCAAACGGCCTAATTCCGCTCCGACGGCGCTCACGTAACTGAACTCACAATTCGACAGCCTCTCGTAATGTTGAATTAAACCTTTATGTCTGAGAACGGATTACGATTCTTGCGGTTTAATGGGTCACCGTTACCCTGATAAGGTAAGCCTGAAGTTGAATTGAGAGCTATAAAATAAGATCTCATTTTAAATTAACTGTGTCAATAAACAAATTGGACTTTGTGACGTTCAGAATAAATGACTTTTTGCGGTATAGCTCGAAATGTATGTGTACGTATTGTTCAATATATGGATTAAACATAATAATATACGTTTTACATATCTTTATAATTTTGGTTTGATCGCCTCATATATGAGTAAGTCGACAACCACACCTTGCCACCGAAACGCAAGAACTGATTCACGCTAGAAACAGGTGTGGCGGTTGTACCTCCCGGTCGAACTACACTGGTTCTATATGTCAAAATACTTATCTAATGTTCTTACCGACTATTCATGCAACGTTTTCGTAATATTCGTATAAAATATGTCACATCACTATATCTAGTATACTTAGTCTTAATTTTCAAAATAATAACTTTTCTGGCGACTGTATATTAAAGTATCAAACTGTTATCATTTTAAAACCAGAAAGATCGCATGAACCTTTATGGCGTGAATAATTTTTGTGCGCTCGTGTAAAATAACACCACTGCAGAGGTACATTTGCATGCCATTATGCTCTTTATTGACATCAGAAACATATCTTCTCAGTTGAAGTGTAGTTTGCATTATACTTGTAAAACAGTACGATATGTGTGTATTGTATGTATTTTATAACGTCCTTTTAAATAATTTCAGCAACTGTTAGAGTTTAGAGGAAATCTCTTAGAACTGGACATATTTAATGTTTCTTTTAGAAGTCTCTTTATCTCCAGCCTTCGAGTGTGGGATACGTAATGTAAGAGTCACTATTTTTAAATAAGTATACAAGTATTTGTAAAGATCAAAACTGTTGCGTAAAGCACAAAAACCCGCCCGGCGGTGGCCGTCCTCGGCGCTGCGAAGAGGATTCCGGGATCTCCAAAGGATCGCAACCGGACATATAACCCACCTATGTACATAGGAAAAACTATCACTGTTCGGTTATCTATTAATAATAGCTGAAAATAAGCTATGCTACAATGAAAGAGAAGAAAGAAATAGCAGCATATTATGTGTCGCTACTTCACTACATTTACCCTAGCAATAATAGACGCCGACAAAGCAGAAAAAGTTTAAGTGGTACCGTTGCCTTCTTTCACTTAAAAATACTACCGTCATCATTAAATAGATGAATATAATGAAACAAAATATTATACAAGCACAGGAAGCGAACAGATCAATATAACAGAATCACCGCCATGTTGCCTGGTTAAGTCCTGTAGCTTCATTAAGTGTCTCCAATTTGCGTTCATTAAGCCCTCCGTAAAATAATATCAAAAGGAACCTCCTCAGCGGCCCGTTGATTGGAATGAACCTACCCTCAAATTCAGCACGTCGAACATTATAAAGCCAAATTAACAATAAAATTACCCAACTAAAGAGACCGGATTTCGGTTGTAAACTTTAACAATTCCAATAAGCCTAGTTAACTAAGCCTTGTCTTCAACTCCGTTGGTCCTAGTAATTTCCTGTCCCTTAGTAAATTTACACAGACCAGCGTATGTTGAGCTCTATTTCGGTTTCATGTTCTCCAAATTCTATTTAATACTCCGCATGAATGGAAAAGGGCGGCGCTGGGTATACTGGTATCAAAGCTCGTATATCGGTTCCACCTGTTTCCCCATTTTCTTTACGATACCAAATTATTATTAGAACGGTACATGCCCGTACGTTAATATATGTAGTTAAATTGAAATTTCTGTTCGACTATTTTGATCAATATACCTGACTTTGTCAGGTAAAGTAATGTTTTTTGAACGTAGGTATATATGTTAGAACGTAAATTAGAAATTGCTGTTTAGCGATAATACAACCTGTATTTTGAAAATTGTAAATTTACATTGTAATATTATCTCTTTCGGGTTACAATAAAACATACAATTATTAATTATTTTGAAAATGATGTTGGTTAATATTATCATTATTTGTGAGCATCTCTAGGCACGCTCTATCAAACCAAGTTAAGCCAACCAAGCCCAAAGGGCTTAACGGATGGCAACATAAGACACTAATCTTATCTAGAGTTTATTACAACATTCATGGGCAGCAGTGGCAACTAACCATGGAATGGACTGCGAACTCGTTTTTCATTTTTTTAATAAACTGAAGTAGCAGACGAGCATGCATTCCACCTGATGGTAAGTGGTCAATGCCGCCCATGGACATCCATCCATCTGTAAGCAAATTCATACAGGACAGGTGTACTATCTGAAGTCGATCACTGATGCGTTGCTATTCCCGAGGACTAGGATGTTCGCCACAAATACAAGCCTGCAACCACATCCTTCCACCGAAACGCAAGTACTGCTTCACGCTACAAATAGGTGCAGCAGTCGTACCTACCCGGTCGAACTATACTGGTTCTACCACCTGGCAAAATACGATTGCTATTTCTATATTTAAAAATACCACTAGAATTTTGATGATACAAAAATGACGTACATAAATAGAAAATGAACATACTAACATAAATAAAACTGAAATAGTTTCAAACAACCAATTTTCTGACTTTGATACAAGATTAAAGTTTGACACAAAGTTCGCCGGACCGCGAGTATCCGTTGCATTAAAAGTCCCACATCTGCGTCGATATGAGCCCAAAGTTTCTCTTTGCTGTTTTGCTATTTAAAATATTAGGTCACTGCGTCAAAGAGGAATACTTTTTATTAAAAAATCCAGTTCCGCAAGTAATAAATTACTGTCATCATCCATATCAATCGTTAATTAATGCAAACATATTGATAAATTTTAGCTTGGTTGTATTAGACGTAAATAAGTTGCTAATCATTATAATCACTAAAATAATGCCAATATACATTAATGAAGTAATAAATTATATCATTGATGTATAATTATACCGTTTACTGCTATTATTTAAACAAAATTATAAGGTCTTATAATTATTATCACACAATATTTGCACTTACGGGACCTTTATTTATTCATTAACATGCATTCCAACCTAACTCTTAAAAATAGCGTCCTTTATGCGAGTTCAGATAAGCTTTGACTTTGTTTGGGAATGAAACAGCCATAGACATACTTATACTTATAGTTCTTAGAGGTAACAATGTATAACTAAAACCATTGTCAAGTAATACTCTGATCTCCTCTAGGGTTGATTACAGATAAATATTATATAAAATAAGAGGTGGTGACCATATACCATCATATGGACTGCATGCTCGTTTCCTACTTCTATCGTCCTCCAAAAATACACATATAAATAGGTTAAGGCAAGATTATTCAGTAACATTTCTCTTTTTTTCTCTTCCAATATTTTTATTTGGTACCGTTTAACGAGTTTTAGTTCAACCAATCAAAACTGAATTACGTATATGAATAAAATAGCAATTAAATAGGACGATTATTTTTCAGATGATATCCATATTTTTTCGATATAAAATTGGAGAAGACTGGCGATGATTAATTAAAATAAATTGACCTATCCATTTCATGTCACGTAAATCTATCTTCCGAATTTCAGCGTAAAATCAGTATAAAACTAAAATTTTGCATTTTTATAGTTTCATTCAATGGCTGGAAAGCAAAAACAAAATTGAATAGGTTGTATCAAATAGCAAATATTTTATTATACGTTAGGGTATCAACTGAACTATTGTAATAAAAATGCCATACGTGCAATATTTCCGTTTGTTGAAAGTATATCAGTCAGTTGGACGATAAAATGACGTCTATGTTTTAAATCGCAGATAATTAAAAAAATTGCAACTAAAATATTAGTAAATTACTAAAAAGATACGTTTATACTATAACATCAAACCATAGTAAAAATAATCATAAAGTGGGATTTTCTTTTAAAAAACATTATATTAAAGAAGCAAATGCGCACGCAGTACATCTGATGGTAAGTAAGTACTGGCACCCATTAACATCATCAATCACTACTGTCGTGGCAGAAATTGTTGTGACTGTGGTACCGAAGACATTGACAGGAAAAAGTGCCAGGTGGTAGAACCAATATAGTTCGACCGGGGAAGTACCACCGCCACACCTA
>DWNE01003886.1:0-16010 GCA_018249875.1 Cecropterus toxeus
GGTGTAGGTTGCAAGGCGACGAAAGCATTCCGAGACGTTTCAACTTAATCTTAAAGGATAACAACGCATTCTTCCTTAAATAGATCTTTGGTAGATCTTAAACTTTTGTTTGGTTATTCCTATTTACTATTTGGAGTCCATGACCTTTTTTATTTTATGAAAAAGAAAAAAATAATAATAGTTATTTGGCGGTCTTCGATGTATCTTGTCTCAAAATAGAGGTAGTTTTCTAAATAGTCAAACCCTCTTTGTTTCAACTTGCTCAAACTTCCATCATTGTTCTGCCGACGTAACACGGATCATAATAGGCTTCGGTTCATTATAACCTAACAATGAATGGTCACGTTCTTCTAAAACAACGACTCTGACCCCAATACGGTGGTACCCGTAGGCTAGTTACCCAAACTGTTAGCCCACGGATCTTATGTTAAGCGATATAGAAGTTGATTTATAACTTAACGTTCATTATTGTAAATGGTAAAAGTAATTCGTGAGCTAGTAAAGTTGTATTTAGTATGAGGTATTTTCTATATACGCTTAGGTGTATTGGCAATAGAAAGTTTGATCGGTGACCTTATGGTTCCGTTATGAAAAGTATTTTTGCTAAATTCATAAAAGGTTAGTAAGAGACATGATGTAATCTTATAAGTTACATACTTTTACATGTGTTTGACTGTATGAAGACTGTATTGAAATGGATGTTTGTATAATGTAAAATGTACCTATATGATCGAGACGCAAATTGTGCACTTTGTGAACTCATAGTCCCATACTATTATTTTATGCGTCGTAGGTGTCATTGCCATGCACACACATACGAATACACAAACACTCAGACCCAGAATAAATATCTAAATCTATCATACAAATATTTCTTTGGCTGGGGATCGAGCCCGGCTTCCATTACATATCAGTCCGGCGTGGTGGCCACGGTATGTGGATCGTCAAAAAAGCTTCAAAATGTATACATATATGACATATGGATTATCTTTAATCCAAATAAAATATCTTTAATTATAAATACTTTTAAAACATGTATTTTTTGTTAATATTAGCGAATTATCAGAATATTTTTAAAAACTACTACAGATTTAATAGTTCAACTTTTTTACGACAATAGTAAAAGTACGCCAAGGAAACATTTCCACATTTTTAACAAACACTTAGGTTTTTATGTTCCGTTCTGTACCTGGTTCACTTTATGGTTATGAAAGAATTAATTAATAAATTATGAATTTGACTTGGTGACTATATCAGCGGATTAAGATTTTTTGAAGTAGTGGCGTGTTGTGAGTTGACAATCCCGGTGCAAAAGTTGAATTTGCCGGACTTTATGAATCCTTATTCGACTGACCTTTCATACGTTGAGGATCATGCCACGATCTATTATATTTGCTGGTCGTACCGGTCTTCGCCAGGTTCCATAGCCTTATATCTTCTGTAAGCTTCGTAAAACTATATATTATGGATATTTTCATTAGATTATGTCTGTCTATGAGTAGCTCAGCAAAAAACATATATGTATGAAATACAAATTATACGATGGAGGATTTGCAAAATATCGCCACCCCATAAATATGCCATCCGCACCCGGCAAACTACTCCTTTTTTTAAAGCTATAAATACTTTTAAGATTAACTTATATCTCATATGATGTTATTAGAAGATATACTATGCATTTATCATTAGGACATGAAAACGGCAAACAGGTGAACATATGTACGAGTGTGTAGTAATTTAAGCGTCTTTGAGCTAACTAATTCAGACGGATAACCTTGCAGCCATATGGTGTAGATAGATTATATAATTAAGTAGATGGTATTTTTTTTCTTAAGATTCTATTTCGATACTACCAAGTCATAATATTCTGTTTATCTTGATGACAAAATTTGGTACCTTAAACTTTAGATAATAAAAAACAATTTTTAACTGTACTCTCAGACATGTAGATCAACAGGTATTGCAATTTGTTGTCAACAATAACGAAAATAAAATATCATATTTTGTGTAGGTCTACAGTAGCACTATCGAAACTGTTAGTTACAATATTATTTCTAACTAACGCTTTCAACCAAACAAACTCTACTTCTTTATAATATTAGCATAGATACTACCGCCGCATTGGATCACATCCTTAACTGAAAAGATCCGAGTATTACGTCATATTACGTTACACGATAACGATAAAATAACACCGATTACCTCCTGAAGATACTTTTTTTTTGAGCCCAGAACCTTGGTAAAGGAACAGAGCAACCCTCTTGCGGAAGGGCGGTGGTGAATGCTATTACGCATACCAATGCGGCCGCCCGCATTGGTTATGTGGGACTCACTTGACTAAGAAGCATACCCACTAAACACCACCGAGGGGAGTTGGCTTTGGCCTTAGGGCCTCAAGCCTTCATCGGAAAGTCCCCGAGGGGCTGGACACGGGGCTTAAGAAGATACTGTAATGTATGTAACTTTTAACTACTACTACACTAGATGATGCGCGAAATACAACCATATGATATAAAACTATACATCCAAAAAATATGAATTTTTGCGCGTGAATGTTGTATGATCTCATATAATACATCAAAGGGTAATAAGCGATAAAGTTTAGTTTTACTAAAACGGTTTAATCCCTAATTAAGATCTTTGTTGTATACAATAATAAACGAAAAAGATTTCGGAATTATAGGTACTTAGTAAAATCGCTATATTTTTTGCATTACTTTGAAGTTTATCATCATAAGCGCATTGCTAATCAAAATTGAAAAACCTTTTATTCAAAGCAATTCCTTAACAACATTATTTTCGAACGTCAATCTACGGCCACTAATTAATTCTTACCTATGTATCTTAATTCATTCAAAAATTACACGTGTACTTACAAGTAAATTTATTTATTATTATTATTTTTGTTATTTTAAACTTTTATCTACATCATCTGACACTGAAGATCTGCTATAAATTTCAGAGATAGGAAGCTATTGTGTCCAAAGTTCAAAGACAGCGATATGTGAATGAACTGTAATTAGCGTCGAGGTATCACCGTGCGAAACATTCTGTAATAATAAACTCAATTTGTAAGATAACTTAATCATAACTACTCACAGGATTTTTATTTGTAATATAATGTATTTAAGATATGCGTGTCGAAATTTATGAACGTGTTATATTTTGAAAATGTTGTTTTTCGTGCTTATATGTTATTGAATGTATTTGTATGTGAATAGTGCATAAATATATATATAAATACTTTAGAAATTTAATTATTTTCTTATTTGATATCTACCCTTAAGTTTGAATCTCCTATTGCAAACTTTTGACATCACTTCTACATATTTTTTTTTCATATTAAATGCAAATAATACTTTCAGATATCCATATTATCTATTATTGTAGTAATGTTACCTGCATGGGTTATTTCGAAAAATAAAATGTGAAGCATAAATTAAATTCACTATTTAAAATTTATCCTAAGGCCATACTGTGCATGTTACACATACATACGTCCAAAACATGCAATGTATACACAGCAAGGCGAAATCAAGGTCGGTCCATTTTTACTCCGGTTTCTAATCACTACTATGATACCAGTTTAACAGGTAGGTATTACGTAAATAGTATGTATTTTATTTTGGAAATCGACTATTTAGTAATAGACTTTTTAATAATATACAAGTAGATTACGAGCGCGCAATGCACCTGCCGACCATAAATGTGTAAAATCTCACATGAACTTTTGTCAGAAGTTCAACATAGATGCGTTGTTACATCTAAGTTGGAGCACGCTGGACAAGCATATCCTTAAAATACCCTTTAAAACGGCAGCGCTTAATACTGCGGTATTTTTCATCAACTTATTATTGTCCCACTGCTGGGAACGGGTCTTCTCTCAGAATGAGTTTTAGGCAATAGTTCACACTGCGGTTTTTAAGCTAAAATTGTTGTGACAGGGGTGCCTCCGAAATCGAAATTTAAAGAGTTCCACTATCTATTAAATTCAAATATTTCTTCCTTACCTTACATTTGTAGATTACAAATTTGAAAAATGCGTGTAGTCTATCAATCCACTATTGGCTAACGTGGTGGACCAATGTCTAAGATCTTTTCGTTATGAGATGACTTTTAGCTGGCAGTAGCACAATAAAGGGTTGACGATGATGATTTCAATAGGTAGATACTTTTTCTCTCTCAATCTCTTTACATTTATTTTTATTAACTTAGATCATATATCTCATAAATATTTAGTTTTACATAATAATATACCTAATCGTTTTCATATTATGTATGAAGACTAAAAGAAAAATTAAAATATTAAATTATTACAACGGAGGTTTAAATACTTTAATCCGCTAAAATTTATTACTGCTACTAATTACGGAAACAAATTAGTCAGTTTATGTTAGTTTATTTTATCTTGAAATGTAGTTTTGTAAAATAAATTAAATTTACTTGAAGAACTTTTTACCAGACTTCCTAAAAGAGAGATGTTATCAATTTATTACATTAAATATCTATATTTTACTTTCTGTTCATTCGGAGATTACTCGCCAGCTGAAATAATAGCGTTAGATATATAATTTTTATTTGAAAATCTAATTAGTTAGACGTTAAAATACGTAAAAATATATGTAGATCTACAAACGACCAACTATATAGTTGCTTAACTAAAAAATAAAAAATAAACATTGATCGCATTTTGATAAATTAATTTCGATAGACGACCGATAGTTCAAAGTGTATTTGACTTAACAATCTGTGACTATTCACATTTAATTGATCAAAAGGCGAAACCAGAAAACGAATACTTAAATCGATAACGAATCGATTGACTGTCGACCGTCGACTAAAATGAAAAATTGTAGAAACACACGTTTTGACTAAACTATTTGATCGATACAATTTTTATATGACGCTTATATCACGCTCTACAAATGGTCATTTTACCATGGTACCTCTACAATGGTACCAATAGACCGCTAGTTGGCACCCTAAACATATAATATCTCTTCAACCTTTATGTTTCTGGACTTCTTTCTACTTAAATTAGGTTTTTAATTTAAATCCCTTCGGCACTAATTGGCCCTCTTTCCTGTAAGTCGTTGTATGTTTTATTTAATTACGATATTTATGTTGCATAAACAACTCGACAAGGCGAATGTTCTGGTTTAAAGAATATGGTAAAACAGGAATGCTTGATAGGAAGTGGCAACTTACAAGTAACGCATTCACACACATATAAAACTCTTATATGCACACATGCAACATATTCATATTATTTAAGACTAGCTGTGCCACGCAGTTTCACCCGCGTTTATTAGAGAACAATCTATTAAAAACAAACAAATATAGCGTGATCTTATACAGCCTGAAGCCTTACACGATAAGTTTCCTATTTAACACAAAAATATTTTTTCAATTCGAACCAGTAGTTCCTGAGATTAGCGCGTTAAGCTAAACGAACTCTACTGCTTTATAGTATAAGAAGAAGTAGGAGAAGATAAGATAGTATAGAATGTATAGATTGTTTACAAATGGCATATACTCGACAGCATGAAAAAGTAGCCCTCACGGGACTAGCAGATGTGAAACATCGTGTTCGTGCAAGTAATATGCATGAAAGACAAGATCGCATCAGTAACTATATAGCATATATAGCATAATTAAAATAACGCCGACTACGAGCAGTACCCCGCACTAAGTCAAATCAACACCGCAGCCCGCTCAGTTTTGTGCGATACTTAATAGTTCCGACAATGTATAACAGATGGCGCTAAATAAATAAATGCAAGCATCGCCACGTCAACAACCAGGTTTACCTGCGCCTATAGATGTTTCACATCACAAATCGTCTGTTATTTTTTATACATTTGCTTTGGAAAGACAAAAACTTCATATTCTATATAATTATGTAATCTATGTAAAGAGCTCCGGTTCTCAATCTACAAATTCTACATATTTATTTTCACCAAATCGTATTTTCGTCTATTTTACGGTGTAATTAAAATAGAATCAAGCCGACTGATGGTATAATTTGTGATCCGCCACGGTAAGATTTAAATATAAATTTAATAATACTAGATTCCATGGTGATAATAACGGAGCGTTGATTGTGTTCCGTCGAACAATGGCACCCAAATGGTATTACAAAAAACTTGACAAGATTACTATAATCTCTTATGACAGGTTCAGTATAGCTGAAGTATAACATCGTTTACAGAAATTTCAGTGAAATTGACGCTATTTGTGCTTTTATTTCGAAGAGAAATGAAATAACGGAGCTAATGGAAAAACTAAGCTCATAAAAAAATTAAATGGATAATTAATTACACTGAAAAAAAACACTTATTAATAAAAAAGTTGAAATACGCTCAATTACATTTTTTAGATTTTACTAGATTTTACATTTTTTTAACAAAACTTAAAAAAGAAAATAAACAAGAAAAGTTTGTAGAAAATAAATGAGAACCATTTTCACTTTAAACGGCTTAAACTGCCAAAACCAATATCGGTGTTGTCGACCATTTCTACACTTATATGCCATAACAAATCAGCTGTACATATATTATATTCCCTAAAAATAATATTTGCAACGGATCTCAAAAAATACCAAAACACGACGCTACGCCACGCCTTTGCGTCAATCGAGAAAGCGGAAAAGTTTGCATTTGCGCGAGCGGTAGGACGTGAGGTCATTACGATCTAATTACGTGACGACTACGACACGATCTTATCGTGAAGTCAATAGCCTCCCAGGAGAGCCGGATTGAGGTAAGGAGGACGAATGTGGACGGACCGTGCATTAAGGACGATTAAGAATGCCTATAGGAATACTTTTAGTACTTACGTTTGTCGTAAACGATATACCTGAAAGAGTGATCACCATACCGATTTGCAGTGGGCTATGAATTCGATCCCAACGTAGGCATCGGAAATAAGAAAAATTTCAGCTTTCTAGCTATCACGGCTTATGAGATACAACCTGGAGACAGACAGGCGGACAGACAGCGGAGTTTTAGTAATAGGGTCCTTTTACCCTTTGGGGACGGAACCTTAAAAATGATTTCTCTTTAGCGTGTTTGTTTTATATCGGGGTATTAGTGTTTTTGACTTTTGCTTGACTGTGACACCTATGATAGAAATGCTAAAGTGCTTCTTAATCTTCTTTTATTAGCGTGGATTTTAAATAAATTTTCAATAAAAAATATAGACATGAAATTGTATTGCTTTTCGTAACAATGAGATATTTCACGCCTAATATTGTTATATTAAGCTTTAAATTATCTCTAACCTGTTGGTTTTACCGTGATTTGGCGATGACGATGACTTCGCTTCATATATTAGTGAGTCATAGAGTTTATTTTTCCTGTGTTTTATAGACACAAATTCTTACATAAAACCTGCCACAACGGTTAAAATTTTGTAAAATACCGATATCCTGTGTTAGGAATTATATTATTTGACAAAAAAATCTAGTACAGTTTAATATAACATCTTAAAAAACGAATTCTTAAAGCCTATGCTCAAAGTTAATCATTTTTATGCTACATGAAAATATAAAAACATTAAACAAGTTTTTTTTATACCTAACTTAAAAAGAGAAACTCGTATAACCAACAAACAGTTTTTATGGAAGCAGCTAGCAATTATTTTAACGTTTAACGCAGCGAGTCTGTTTGAACGCTAGCGCTATAAAAATCTAAGTGTCTTAGCAATAAACCACATACCTACTTCAAAGACAAGGATAAAATAAAACAGTAAGGGAAAATAGTGTTCTACAGGTAACATAAACTTTACAAGTTCACTAAATCAAAATTAGAAGCATTGTTAAAAAACATTTAAAAAAAAACGACTTTTTAAACGTTTGTCCATAATGATATATTTATTTGAACGCTTTATATGAGTTTTTGTAAAAATAGTTAAGTATTACAGTATATATATTTTCTTTCTTCTATTTACTAGCTTTTATTTAATACCCACATTGTGGTGATGGTAAAAAATATCGTCATTTCGCTCACCAATTTTTCCCCTATCTGCAGGCGCAATTTTTAAAATCTTATAACCTATGTCACTCTCCAATCTGAGACGTTGGTAATGATATGTAATACGTCACGATCCGACAAGCTCTTCGGGCTGAAGCGCGTTCGAAAGAAATGGACATACATACAAACATACATACGCTCGAAAAACGTTACCCCCCTTCTGACGCAGCCGGGTAATGACGATAAAAAAGAGGCAAACGTAAATATTGATGAAATGTAGGTCAGTTTAATTTACGTTTCCGATAGAGTTAAACATAAACAACATTTATAGGAAGAAGCTTTTTAACCGACTTTTCAAAGGAAACAGATACGGACTACTAGCGTAATCCCGCGGCTCTGCTTGCATCAGTCATCTTTACCACGTCAATGAGCATCCAATGTGTTAATGTAGATAATAAACTTTCAACACAAAAATATATAAGATTAAATCGGCGAGAGAATGGGATACAACACATTACATTTATTCGGTCTTCTCTTCTATTCGGTCTCTCTCGGTCTTCTCTTTGTGCGATGTTTCGTAGCGTAAAATATATATTTACTGCATATTAATCGATTATGTAGTTATTAGTAAGTTCCATTTCTGCCGTAAATTGCACACGCACACACAAACACACTCACACACATACGTTTTATGGTTTTATTTAAATAAACAGGATTGGTGGGGATGCTTTAACGTGAGATCTATAAAACAGTATGTTCTTCGAGTACATAAGATGTAATATAAAATACTCTTGACCCGTTTACGATAAAATCTCTAATATTAACATTTAATCAAAATATCTACTTTAGTGTCGTAATGCTATAAATGCGAGTGTAAATGATATTTTTTACTGACTCTAAACGTCCTTCACGGAAATGAGCAAGGAAATCCACTCGGGAAACGCCGCTTGAAAATTAATTATTTCACGTACGTACCGGCTACACTGGTCCTACTACAAACGATTAAATAACAAGCGAATAGTATTATTTACCCCATCTGTGCGAAGCGCTGCTGTGTTCTGATCTGAACGATGTAGTAAGAAAACATACTTATCCGAGGCGTTACAACTTCGTCTTAATCTTCAGGGGTAGGAACGCATCTGAGGCCAACCTCAGGTAAAATTGTGGTTGACTACAGATCTCCATTGGCGGCAGGAGCCACTTACAATTAGGTGGACTGCAGGGTCGTTTGCTATTTCAATATTTAAAAAATCGTAAGTTAAGTGAGCAAAATGTGCTATGAAAAATTATATAGCTACATCAGTCGCAAACCCTAGCTCGAAACTTTATATCCAATCCTTAACTAGCATCTGTTCATGTAAAAAAATAACTTAACTACTAGAAAAAAGCAATGAAAATCATTTGTGGATTTGACACAGAATATAATATACTAACTTGGCTAACTCTCAAATCTTTGGTGGAAAGGCACCCTAATGTTTGGCACGCTCTACAGCCCAAACGGCTTGATGGATTTTAACATATCAGTGCCTGTAAAACGAGTTTTTTATATTTCCTTACAATGATTACATTTTTGTTAACGGCGTTCGTTTAAAGAAAACGTAAAAGTACGGTCACAGATATCGTTACTCATTTCCCCTCATGCCCTTAAATATTTCCTTGTTAATTTAAAGCTGTTCAATACAGTTTGACATAGCACAAACATAGAAACTTTTACTTGAGTAATAGTTCTGGAAATATTTTATATAATTAGCTCTATGTATAGTTTCATAACTAATTGGTATAACAAAAAAATGTATTATTGTATAATACTCTTACATATTATTGCAAGTTGTTCGTTCATCGTTAGCAGTGAAACTAGTACCTAAATACAAATTATTTCAAATTATTGTTACGCTGTATAGTTGTGGGCCAGTTTTAATTGTTTGTTTTGGAACGAAATGAGAGCGTGTCTTTTGTACTAATGACTGCATTTTCTATAAAGTTTAAATATTATTATGATAACATTGTATGATTTAATACCATCAACTATTTTTTTTCATGTTACGTATAGTGCAAAGAAAGCAGGGAAGAGGAAACCTACTAGCCCGAGAGTTCTTAAAAATGGCATTAAGGTCTACCCCTTGACTAGCGTGGGTGACAAGTACACGAAACAATAAATTACATATTTTTTCCTGAAAGAAAGCCCATTCCCAGCAGTGGAGTAATAATGGGCTGATGAATATGACGATGTTGTTTTCATTTTTAAACGTTTTCCTTAAAAACGTATGAAATGATCGAATGCTCCCAGATTCTTCTTTGTACTAAATGCAATCAGTAATTTTTATTACAAATGTGCATAATTCGTGCATATTACGCATTGCAAAATCTAGTTTTCTTAAATGTTTTGTTCGAGACGCTAAGTTTGTCTTATTCGTTCCAAATGAGTGAAATATAAGAATCCACAATTGTGTATTAAAGCGTATGTTTTAATTGAGTGTTATTTAAAATACAAATAGAAAGGCGTATTTCGAAAATTTTCAGAAAGTATAAGGATACATTTTCATTTCATATTTTAATTGAGGTTACTGCATCATATGTACCAACTAAGATAAAACAGTTACTTTCTTAGATTAACGTTTACATTTTTAATGAATTACCTTACATAATAACGTAGCAAAAAACTGCATGCATTTTTCGCAATTTGATGCAACAACACAATTATATGTTTTGTATGCGATACATATCGTATATACGTGGTCATATCCCAATTGTGACATACACACGCACTAAATACATTAAACTGATTGCAAAACATAACGGCCAAGGTTACTAGATATTATTATTATTCATGTCGACAAATACAATTAATAAACAGTTCCTACTATTAGAAATAATTGACTTAATTTAAATGTTTGAAATTGAATCAGTAAATAACTTTGTGTCCCTATTTTATTCCGCAATCCTTGAAATTTAATACGTGTACCTAATGAAAAATAGTGCTCACACTTATGTAAAAGCTTCATTTTTTATTCATTTTACTTACTTACAAAAAATATACACTTTACAACAAAAAACAGTACAAAGGTTTTATTTATGAAACTGTCATAGAAAGTATTTTTTTTAAGTTTTTAAAGCTTTTTTCATCGTTAGATATAAAGATGTAATTCGTATAACAGTATAAACTTAAATAGGCATGTAAAATAGCAGAGAAGCGTCACCACAGCGGACTCTGAACGTGACTTCAATTCGAATAAGAAACTTTAGATGTGCGTACCATACCTTCAAGTTTGTAAGGGACACTCTTTCAATAGATTGTAGTAGTAAGCAACGGTGTACTCCATCTGATGCCACTGCCGCTTATTGATTTATAACCAACCCCATATATAACAGGAATTTGAAGAAATTAGCTGAAATCGATTACAAGTGCGATTCCACTGAAGAGCTAAGATGGTCGTCACACACATTATTTAAAATATAAAATAAAATATATACGAATGTCATCAAAGTAAACATGTAATAGCGTCATTTAATTAAAATATTAGGTACCTATATTTTGTCTTGGATTTATTTTTTAATTTTTTGCAAAGCTAGAAATCTTGACATTTACAAAAACAGGACGGAATGTTGATTACATCACATCTTATAAAAGAATACTTATAATCTCATGTCCTTTTAAAATACTTGCAATTTTTGCCTTAAACAAATACGGAAATTGCCTCAAAATATACTTTAAAAATTAACATAACCGCTTTCTACAGTTAAAGACCCCACACTAGGATTTTCTTCTATGTCGTCAGTGCCATGGACACTCACAAAGACCAATGCACGAACACCTAGACCCAGAACAGAAATCTAAACTTATCATTCATATTTCTGTCTGGCCGGGGATCGAACCCGGGACCCACTGCGTGTCAGGCCAGTATGGTGACTGCTCCGCCACGCAAGTCGACCTATAGACAGTCAGATAAGGATATCTTAATATTAGGTGAACTTAAGTGGAGATTTAATCTTCAAAGCAGAAAGTCCTAACCAATTTCGTAGGCATGGCAACCTCAGCCGTCGTACCAAATACGTGTCAAGCTTATGGGCATACGATTAGATACAACCGACGACAGCATAGATAACGAACCGACCAATCATTCGTCACACTTCCGCTGGACACTTGCATTTACACTTCGAAGTGACATTGACCCTGTAGAAGCCTTGAAGTACCAGATACCAGCAAATACAGTAATTAAAGAAACGAATATTGGGAGGTACAAAAAAGTACCGGGTGACAAACAGTGTAGTTTGACCGGGGAAGTGTCACCGCGCTTTTATTTCTTGTGCAGATGGTCTTGTACTTCAAAGGATGGTATTGGTTCCGGGCTCATTTATAGGCGCCTACTTTAGTCCTCGGGTGTAGAAATGCATTCGTGATTGTTATGAGTGTCACATCACTATCAACATGACACTTCCCTATGTCAATGTTCCCGCGTAATGTCTAAGATGGAGTCCTTAGGTTTTTGTGATGTACTTGTCTACACACGTGTCTCATGATAATAAATAGTAATCGAAGCCCAGACTTATATTATTACTATAAAGAAATAACACCGACCAATACAGTGATCGACTTCAGATAAAACCCTTGTTCTATATAAAGTTCCCTATGACGCTCATGAGCGGCAGTAACCACTTACTATCAGGTGGCCTGCATGCTCGTTTTCTACTTCAATCTGGTAATATACAAATAATACCTGATACAAATAAATAACCTACAACCAAATCACCTCACAAACCAAGTTATCCTCTGCGAACATCAAAAGAATTACCTATCAGTTGTTTTATCGTAAACTAGGATCACCTCTGAAAACATCTAAGATGACAGTAGCAAACAACCATGGTGTTTATTGTATGGTAAATGGTCACTGTCCCTCATCGACATGTATAACACCCATGGTAACACCCAAATCATTTCGTATTGTTTTACCACCATTAAAACTATTACAATATTTTTGACTTTCAACCCGAACATTTCTTACACTTCATCAAAAAGCAATAATGCTAAACATATTGACGTGTAGGTATACAAGTAATTGTAGTGACTGACAAGTAATTATAACAAGTAATTATATTTTAAAATACAATGAAACGTTTATTAAAAAATGTAACAATGATTAAAACTACATTTCAGTGATAATTATGATTCTAATATTGTAAATTTAAAGTGACGAGAATGGTCTAAGCTTCCACCACGCTGGCCAACCCCAAATTGGTAGACCTCACTTACCTTTAAGAAGCTTTTTTCGCAAACCTATAATTGGTACCCACATGATGTTGCATTTCATATCTAAAACAAATGAAAAACTCTACCACACACCGAATTTCGAAAAATAATACCTGTTTGCTTAGCATTTCATCCTTCAATTTCAACCTCCTCTGTGATAAATTGAATTTTAAACCCCTAGGCCATTATTGTTACGTTACCGTAAAATATAATTAAAGTTATTAGAAAGCTTAACCTCTCCATAATATGTCTTAAAATAGATTTAATAGCATTCATTAATGATTAATGCCGTCTGGAGGTTGCGAAGATGCATCTATAATGCTCCTTCAGGTATTTGTGTAGGAGTTAGTACAATGGAGGTAATGATACCATGATGAATGGAACATGAGTCATGGTGAGATGAGAGGAGTAAAGTGACTCCATAAAAAGCCTAAAGCATAAAGCTGTTTTTGATTTGCGTGTATTCGATCGTTGAAATGTAATTCAGCTTTACTAGTACTTTAATATTGTTATATAATTAGGAACATGCATTAGTAATTTGGCATTTCAATTAGCATAATGGAGAAATATATAAAAAAATCCAGTAATTTAGCAATTTTTTTGGACTAATAGTAGAAACTCAGCTTCTCGATGGAACCTGAACTAGGAGCTTAAATCTCAGTCACGATCCACTTTTTTTGTGTCCAATGTTTTTTGCTGTGTGTCATTGAAGGAAAACATCGTAAAGAGACTACACTGCCAAGAGTAGATTTTTTAGTACCTCAAAAGTGCGTGAAGTCTACTATTTCGCACTTGGCCAGCACGGTGGTCCTATGTCCTAAACCCCTTTAACCATGGCCGAACACCCGTGCCCAGTAGGAAAAGATTGGGTTGACACCGACCTCTTAGATATTGCTTTATCAACGATATTTTAACTATTGACAATTTATATGAAAACTTATGGCACAAAAACACGCATTTTGAATGTAAATAGTATCATTTGTAAGTTCTTGATAACAAAGTCGCATTCATAACAGAATGTAACAGAAAATGTAATTTAGAATGTTTTCGATTATATTTTTTATTCGTATTGTCAGTTTTTTTTATACAAAAACTTAATTGCTTACCACATAAAATAAGTACCTACTGTCCTAGGTAAAGAAAAATATAGAATACTAAGTATATGGCGACTTATTTGTTTTAATTTTTACTCAGAATTACTACCGTCATTGGAGTTAATGTCTTTCCATGTCTTGTCATAAAATTCTTTTCTCAAAATTTTATATGAATGTCAAACACATATGATATAGGTTTTCCTGGGTTTACGTGTGAATTTATTTGACTTTATTAGGATAGCTTACTATCCTCTATACTTAAACCACTTATTTGAAACTTTTAAAATTATTGATGAAGTGGTCATATCTGTCTCGAGAATAGTTTTATGAGTTCCACGTCCGCCTGCCGTCATCAGGTAAACAGAACCCACCTTGACCTTGCCTCGCCCGTTACGCTCCGAAGGTCATAGATATGGTATGTTTTTGTTCGTTCATAAACGCAGTGTTGAATATCCAATCACAGGTTTGTGTTGTTCATTGTTCAGAAAAGGAACGACACTGGTGAACATTAGATTTGTTTGCACTCAGGTATATTTCCTGATATGCAAGATCGCAAGCAAAATTACAAAGATGAGTAGTACCATATCAAATCGCTGTATTACGTTGCTTAATTTCAATCAACGGCAACTCTAGTACGCGTATTAAACAAAAATTAATTATGACTCGAATAATTATATACTAATTATAAAAAAATACAGACGAATTGACGATTGTCGGTTAAAAACCCTGAACAAACAATGAATTCAAAAATGTAGTAGTAGCAGTATGCATAGTAAAAAGTTCTCAAATCTGCCAGGTGGTAGAACCAATGTAGTTCGACCGGGGAAGTACCACCGTCACACCTATTTCTAACGTGAAGCAGTTCTTGCGGGAGGTGGAAGGGTGTGGTTGCCGGCTCACTTTTATATAAGGCGACCATCACAGTCCTCGGGAGTAGCAACGCATTTGTGATAGACTTCATATAGAACCCCTTTTCTTTATATAGTTGCTTACAAATGTCCATGGGCGGCGATAACCACTGGCGATTACCATCAGGTGGGCTTCTTGCTCGTTTGCTACTTCATATTTATAAAAAAAGAGTATTGTGAGTCGACCATGCTAGTTAATCCTTGGTACTTGCAATGCATCTGTGATTGACTTTACATAGAATTCTTTTTCTATGTGAAGTTGTTCTCGATGTCCGTAGACGGCAGTGACTTATCAAACAAACTACATGCTCGTTTGCTACTTCAATCTTGTAACTAGAAACATCGTTAAAACATTAAAACAAAAAACCCAACTGCTGAAATTTGTGACCATAGTGATATATGTAGATTTAATTTAACGCTTGTATGAGTTTTTGGCAAAATAGTCAAGTTAAAGTATTTCAATGTAAATATTTTTAGGTTGGTCAGTTGGAAAGTTTTCATTTGATACCCATATTATCGTAAAAGTAAAAAACGTTCGTCCCTCCCTCCTCTTTTTCCTCTTTTTCCAGGCGCTTTTTTAGAAATTATATAGCCTATGTCACTATGCAAACTGAGACGATTCTATTGATAAGTCATACGTCACTATCCGTCAAGCTGTTTGAGCTGTAGCGCGTGCCAAAGATATTGAAATACATACAAACAAACTTTACATACATGCACACGCTTGAAAAACATTATGCTCCTTCTAACGCAGTCGGGTAAAAAGACCGCGACTAGCACGCCTTGAATT
>DWNE01003887.1:0-16007 GCA_018249875.1 Cecropterus toxeus
ATGTTCTTCGCCACGAAAGCTGGCATGTCATCTGGATCAGTTACCTTCAGGAGATTGATGATATCCTGGAGTCCTTTCTCTCCTTTTTCGTCCTTCCTGCGGGAAGGCATACGGTCGCTCATCCCGAGCGACTCAAACAAGAGGATCTTCGCACTGCCGATCTCTTCGCGTGTAAAATTGGTCTTACAGATCTGGATGATGCTGATTTCATCCATGGTGTCGATGGCGTGTTGCAGAAACGCCAACACCTTATTGGCTATGAGTTGTCTGAACAACTCATAGCCAATGAGGTGTTGGCGTTGCACGGAATATGGCTGCGAGGTCTGAACCTCGCAGCCATTTTCCGTGCAGCGGCTATCACCGCGTAAAACGCGAATATAAAATAAGTATAATCGTAAACGCCGTGTTATCGTCCGTCACCGAGCGTATACGGCACCCGTATTACTTTACTAATTATTCTTTTTTACTATATATAATTCTTATTTTATAACTTATTTTTATCTTTCATTTTTTCTATTGATTTTTAATTTATTTTTTATAATATTTTTATTTAATGTAATTGTAAGTCAATTTTAATTTTTTTTTTTTATATAAATGTGGAGATAAATCAAACGTCGTAATGATTTTACACCTACAATATTTTAACAACCGCATTAACGTCTTTTCGTCTTTTCAACTACACGTCGTCTCTCATTCACCATTCACTACTAGGATTTATCTCGTCACTCGTTCCTCACATCCTTTCTATTCACTCACATTCCTTCCCCTTACGTTCCCCTTTATGCATCTGATTACTTAAACTAAACAATATACAATAAATATTATTATGATCCTACAATCGGCCATTCCTGATGTAGAGACTGGCCTCAGGCTCTATTATAACACATCATAACTCTATTTCAAATAAAAAAAATCATCAGTTTTAAATAAACAAAAAACAAAAATCTTAGTCTAAATTAAATCTAAAATACAAAAATATTGGCAAAATTTTGGAATAGTAGCAGCTGTTCCGCTAACCCGTAAGATGGTTGATAAACAAAACAATAATTTAACAAAATAAACATACTGACTTGATAGTTTCCTTAGATACTCGTGTCAGAGTCCGAGTCCCCGTCAGCGCTGTCATTTGGCCATGGCTTCATGAAATCCACAGCACTAGATGTCTTTACGGGTCCCTCATCATGGCTGTTAATTTTGATGACATCATACCTATCCTTGCCTTTGACTTTATCAACTTTGTAGGGTCCAAGGTATTTAGGTTTGAGCTTCAACCCCACACCAAACTGTGTTCGCTTTATTGCGACCTTATCGCCTTCCTTATACTTTCGGCTCTCTTTTCTTCTTTTATTAAAGTTTTTCCGATTTTCTTCCTGAACTCTTAGAATTTGTGCCTTAGCTTGAGCCCTGACTTCATCCCTTTGGTTAATGAAAGTATCTCTAACTTCCTGTTCTAATAATTTTAGAATTTTAATGTCCTCCTTTTGCTGCATTTTAGTTCCAATTAACATCTCAAAAGGACTTGTATTTATACTTCTTTGAAATGTACTATTCAGTGACCTTTGTACTCTACTAACATGTCTATACCACTGGGTAGGATCCTCCAGGCATAACTTTGTAAGAACCGATATTACAATTCTGTTCACCCTCTCAACCTGTCCATTACTTCTTGGAACACCTGTAGTAATTCGTATATGTTTAATTCCCTCTTCAGTGCAATAGTTTTCAAATTCTGTACTTGTAAATGCTGTACCCCTGTCAGTTATAATGCGAGTTGGATTTCCAAAGCATTGTTGATGTATTTGAAGCTTGTCTATTGTCTCCTTACTTGTAGTACTCTTACAAGGGAAAAGCCACGTAAATTTAGTAAAAGCATCAACTATTGTGAGGATATAGTTATACTGTTTTTTAGTAGTTGTCATAGGGCCAATGTGATCCAAATGCAATGTATGCAAAGCGGTTTCTTCCTTTTCTATAGGATTGAGATATCCTTCTGACTTCCCATCCTTCCGACTTGCCAATAGACATGGAATACAAGTTACAATAAAATCTTCTATTTTCTTGTTTAAATTTTTTATATAGTAGTCTTTACTTATTAAATCAATCATTTTCTTTTTGGAGAAATGGCCGTTCGAATGAATTCTACTTATAATTTGTTTTTCAAACCCTTTAGGTACAACCAATCTCTTCTCCAACCCTTTGACTAACAAGCCATTACATATCCAGTAATCCTGATAGGTCCGATTTTGTAAAATGCTCTTGATAGCAATAATACCGTCATCCTGTTCTTGAGCTTTTTTAATGCCTTCATGCAATGTCATTTCATTCAATGCAACATATGGTATTCGGCTCAATGCATCCGTATGCTTCATTTTATTCCCGGCACGGTGCTCCACAACAAAGTCATAATCCTCCAGCAGTAACACCCATCTGGCCACTCTTGTTGTTAGATCCTTTTTCCGCAGGGTCATCTCGAAAGCCTTGCAGTCTGTAATGATTTTAAATTTTATTCCATACAAATAACATCTAAACTTTTTCACACCTTCTATAATGGCTAAAGCCTCAAGTTCATAGCTTGAATAATTTTTCTCTGCTGCACTTGTCCTACGACTCATGTAGTGTACTGGATGTAGACAACCATCATCTGTGTTCCACTGTAATAAAATAGCAGAATAGGCTATCCTAGAGGCATCTGTATGCAACTCCGTTTTAAAGACAGGATTGTAAATTTTTAACACAGGATTACTAGCTAAACTCATCTTCAAATTATTGAATGCTTCTAGTTGCTCATCATTAAACTGAAAAGCTACATCCTTTCTTAATAAGTCTGTTAAAGGTTGTGCCAAAGTTGCATAATTAGGTATAAACTTTCTAAAATATGATGTTAAGCCAATAAAGCTATGTAACTGTTTAATTGTGTTCGGAATGGGATACCGAGTTACAGCTTCGGTCTTATCGGGTGATGGTCTCACCTCTCCATTCTCTATTAAGTGACCTAAATACTCTACCTTCCTACATACCAACTGACTTTTCTTCCAATTGATTTCAAGCCCATACTCTGAAGCCACCTTTAAAACCTCTGCTAAATATTGTACAGCTTGTTCCTCACTTTCTGATGGAATTATCAAATCATCAATAAATATTAATAGTATGCCTCTTGCCACTAGATCTCTGAAGATAATATTAATGAATCGAGTAAATACCTTAGGGCACACTGAGAGACCAAATGGTGCTTTTAAAAACTCATATTGAGAATTGTGAGTTACAAATGCAGTGTACTTAATCGATTCTTCATGTACAGACAAATGGAAAAATCCATTTTTCAAATCCAAAGTACTAAATATTCTTGCATTAGATAGCTTATCAATGTGATCCTGAATAATTGGCATAGGATATTCATCCTTTACCATCTTTTTATTTATCAATCTATAGTCAACACATACTCGATGACTACCATCCTTTTTGCGCACTAAAACTACCGGACTGGAATATTCTGAATAACTCACCCGAATTATTCCATTTAATAACCACTCTTTAACTTGCTGGTCTACCACTTGCTGCTCCTTAATTGCCAATCGTCGGGGTCTTTGAGCTATTGGTATATCATCTTTCAAAATAATTCTAAGTTGTATAGGTGCTTCTTTAGTCTTCTTCGGTTTGTACATTTCCACCATCTGTGTTATTTTGTAACGCGTATCCGCACTGACACCTGTACCTATGGAATCAAGCTCGATATTAGACACAAAACACGACATATTTCGTAACCAACCCTCATTGCGGGGTAACAATAACACACTGCTACTATCCATTAACATTAAAACTTTAGCTAGAAATTCTTGTCCAATTATTACATCGTACGGCATACAATTTCCCGGAACAACATAAAATACAACGTCATTGTAACAAGTATTATCAATTTTTACCGAAATAGTTAATGATCCTAGCGAGGTAATATGACTGCATCCGATACCTCGCATAATTATATTACACTTGTCCAACTCCGGCGCCTCAACTAACGAGTTATAACAACTGTCAGATATCAAGTTTATATCGCTGCCCGTATCGACTAATGCACACACGCTTTTTCCACACATATTTAAAGTTTTCGTGGGTTTATTATTGTTTACTATCGTTAACCTATCATTACAGAGTTCACTGACGTACGATTTATCGGCTGTTATTGCTGTTGACAATCGCGATGACAGCTGACACACGTCACGAGTCGAAGTTGTTCCCGATTGTTGTCGAATGTTTTCACCATATATAATTCCCTCTCGCTCTTCCGAATCTGCTCCGTTTACCACACACATCGCCGTCCTTGTCGCACTGGAATGAATTTGTTGCGAGACCGGACTTCGTTCATGTTCATTCATTGCACGGTTCCAATTGGCTCGACCCGACGACCTCCCGCCAATTGCCGGATTTACTGGCCTCTCATTGGCTTTACACTGGGTCGAATGATGACCGAAACTGTTGCAACGAAAGCATTTCATTCCTTGACCTCTAAATTTGTAAGGACAAACCGACGACAAATGATTAAACTCGCCACAATTGTAACACCTTTTCTGATGATTTAATGGATGCTTCTTTTCAGGCACACTGGTTCTTTGTTTCTTTATTTTCTCTTTCACTTGTTCGTACACTTTAAGCTTTTCTTTCAGGTCCTGGTACGTCGTAATCCCATATAATACAATCTTATGGCTCTCGTCATCCTCTATTCCGTCGACTATATATTTTATAGCCACGTAATCGGGGATCTTGCCGCGCTTACCCATTTCCTTCATAACTAGAACGTAATCCAAAAGTGTTTCGCCCCTTAGTTTCTTGCGCGCCGACATCATTTCGTGAACTGTTTTCGAGTCCAACACGTCCGGAAACTCTTTCACCAATGCTGTCTTAAGCTCTTCCCACGATTTAAAAGCCTTCTCCGATTTGAGCCACAAAGCCGCTGTGCCGACGAGCGACCGCCTGGCCACTATAAGTTGCTGTAACGCAGACCAACCAAATATTTCTGTATTCTCTTCTACTTCTTGAACAAACTTCGTCACCGGATAAGTCCTGTCGGTGCCGCTGAACTTGACGATGAGTTCTTCAGAAAACTGAACCATGCCTTTAGAGGTTGCACAATGTGCTCCACACACCGCTGCACCCGCTGGCCTATCCGCCGCCGCTGTTCTGTCTGCTGCCGCTGGTTTCGACATCCCGGACGAGCCCCCAAAATTTGTGGAGATAAATCAAACGTCGTAATGATTTTACACCTTTTATTTCCTTTTACAATATTTTAACAACCGCATTAACGTCTTTTCGTCTTTTCAACTTAACGTCGTCTCTCATTCACCATTCACTACTCACTCGTTCCTCACATCCTTTCTATTCACTCACATTCCTTCCTCTTACGTTCCCTTTTATGCATCTGATTACTTAAACTAAACAATATACAATAAATATTATTATGATCCCACATTTATAAATAAATAATCAATGTAGCAACAATATAGCGGATTACATATCTTTGTACTACCAGGGTGGATTTTGACAAAATCTGGAAATAACTGACCTAAATCTGAATAAATTGAATCTGCAAAATCTTATGAATACATAGCTTTTACATAATATAAAATTGTACAATGTAACCAAAAGTTCGACTTCTACGAAGTATTTTTTTCTATTTAGTTCATTAATAAAAGCTTGCTTTGTAAAATATTTTTTTAATATTAAATTCTTAATTTAATAAAATTACTAAAAACGTAAAAAAAAAACAATAGTAACTAACTGAAGGCCTTTTTGCTCACTGCGAGTTAGTACTCGTAATTTAAGAATTAATAATTCAGAAAGTTTGACATCGTCAAATAATCTAGTTTGTTTAATAATTCAGAAATGTGAACAAGTTTTTAATATGAACTAAGCCTTAACTGAGATTATTACGAAATCTAAATGGCAGCTGTTTCAACTTTCATCCAGCGAGTGCTATACAAAAGTTTGTTCGTCAAAGTTCAGTCGTTCAGTTCACGATGTAGGCCGAAATTCAAATATTACATTATAAATATTGCTCTCATGGGTCCTACTTTTAGTTCATCATTTTGTTAACATTATTCTTTTATATTAAAGAGTTAATGGGACCTTTATAAATACTGTTCATTACTACAGCTCTCACTCAACAAAGATCTGGAGCATATTCGGCTACGCTTCTCCAATTGGAATTGGTGGAGAAAGTGGTCATTTCGTATATTTTAAGCCGCTTATAAGGTTTGTTACAAGTATCAACGACTGTTATCCATTTATGACAGCTGGAACTGATGACTTCACGCACGTGCATGATATTTACGCACGGTCACGGTCAGTAATCACGATCATCTCCTATCGCGTCAGACATTGATTTTACATTATTTCTCAAAATAATATACTCACTAGGACGTTTTTCCTGTCACGCATATTTGCGTCAGAATGCGTGCCTTATGCTATCGTAACCATGTTAATCGTTTTATTAACCGACTTCCCAAAGGAAAAGAAAAAAAAAATAAACGTGACGTTTAGATAACCTATCTAAACGTCACGTTTATTTTTTTTTGTATATATGGGTAGCGAAGAGAATGTACCGAGTTAAATTAAGGTGTGCATGCGGGATGCGGATATTGGCTCAAACACACACAACAGGAAAAGGGCCTTAAGGGTATTTTTTTCTCATTGTTTTGTATAGTTCATCTGCATGCATGTCATTTATAATTTTAAGTCGTGTGAACCACACGCACATGAGACGCGGAGTGACCGAAGCGAGTTTATACACGCATGTAGATGGGACGGGACATGCGTGCATGTAAAAAAGATACCTTACTAAGAATCATTTCAATCATTTATCAAATGCCATAAACTTAGTTTGGAAAGTATTTGGTAAATCTTTTGGCCTTTAGTTCTGAGTAAATCCTGTCATCGAAAGGTATCTATAGCTTTATCTCGTCCGTGTATTTTGGGTCACTTTGTACAAGTGTAAAATTAAATTTAAATATTTTAATAGTGCAAAAGCGGAATTTTGGGAACTAGGTTGTAGACTAACGAATTACCTTCATAGTAGGTTTGAACTTTGCTAACTATTGCTATTTTAGGTATTAGCTATAGAAATAAATTTTGTTTATCTATAAGTTGGCTTAACGAAGTAACGTAATTAATACTAAAGAAGTAGAAGAATGTAGAGTAATGAATACAAGTTTTTTGAATTTATTTTGTTGGAACCCTTTCTGATTCGACTCCGGAGACACTTTGCCATACACATTTCTATCTAATATTAGCCGTGTTAAGAGTTTATATTATAATCTGTTTGGAGTAAGGATATTAAGAATTCAGGGGTAGCAATGCATCTGTAGTCAACTTCATATATGTCTGATCTCCGTCTCTGGTGCTTATTAAATTGCTGTTGTGGCAATGGCTACTAGCATAAGGTAGATTGCATGCTCGTTTATTAAAATCACTCATAAAATATTGTACATATTACAAAAAACACTAAAATATTTGCAGGAATGATAACAGTACTTCATCGATCGTAGTAATTCAATTATATATACTGACTAATGCGTGATCGTTCGTGGCTGCATGTCATTGCTTTAAAATTAGATATAGCAATGTTTTTCAGCTAACATATGATTGTCAGTTATGTCAAGGACCGTTGTAGACTATTGTTGAATGTCATCGGTGACCGTCGCTAACTGTCGCCAGCAACAACGGAGCACATGAACTGCCGATGTATCAAATCTTAAGATTCTAATCTGTTGGAATTAGTAGTATATCCAGAGACTTAATATCAGTACTATGTTTGTCAGCTACTTCTCTATCATTTAAAATCTGTAAAATTTTAAAGCAACAGCACACGTCTCTTTGCTCCACTCTGGTAAAAGCCTGTCAAAATGTGTAAACGAGCAATGCGCGTTCGGGCTTTTCAACTTAAGGTGAATGTCAGTAACTGAGTGGGTACGGTAAGTAACTTGTTTCTGTTTTACAGTCTGACAGTTTAGGGATTGGTATAAGTGTAAGATAATTTTAACTTAGTAGGATTTTTCCTTGCTTTACTCTTCTGTTGTCGATAAGAAGGTAAATACTGCGGACTTTGAATTGTTAATAACTTTACTTTTTAGATTGAAGTAGCAAACAAGCATGCTGTCCACCTGATGCTCCTGGTAACCTGGTAAGTGATTACTGCCGCCCATGGACATATGTAAGCAACTTCATCCTTCCAACGAAACACAAGAAAACAGCTTAACGCTAGAAATAGGTGTGGCGTTGGTACCGTGGACGAACTATATTGTTTCTACCACCGGGCAACTTTCCCTACATGTACTAAACGATAGTGATAAATATTAAAGACAATTTAGTATAAGTATTATTATTAAACTATAAAATGACATACTTATCGCAAGTTTTTAAACTTTAACTTCAAGGGTAGTAAGCTCAATATAATGAT
Organism: Cecropterus toxeus; assembly: GCA_018249875.1. Classification (NCBI taxonomy): domain Eukaryota; kingdom Metazoa; phylum Arthropoda; class Insecta; order Lepidoptera; family Hesperiidae; genus Cecropterus; species Cecropterus toxeus. Next base: position 8,447 of record DWNE01003887.1, read on the forward strand.
CTAATTCAGGTAAGAATAATCTCAAGTGGGGTTCATTACACGTGTCGCTGGATGGCAGTAGCCATTTACCCACCGCTCTATACTATTTTCATCTTTTTTCTCACTCTGTCTCCAGCATTTTTTCCGCTAAATCAAGTCAAATAAATGTTCAACAACGGTAGTATTTACGGTATTGTTTTAGCATAAAATTTGTGGTTAAGGTTATTTACTTCCACGAAGTAGTCCAACCTCGCCCCAAGGGTAGCATTGGAAGCTAAGTTAGAACGTCCGTGGAACATCTTAACGATCGACTTAGGAGGTTCTTGTTCTAATTGGAATTAGTCACCAATTTCTAAGAGAAGATATTCATTACATTTTACCATTTAATACAGTATTAGGGTCTATTCCGCAATAAATCATTATACCCGGGTGATTTCGGTATGATGAATTTAACGACTTGTTGACCTGATGACTTATAAGTAATACGAACATCTTAGTCTTCGGGAGTAGCAACGCATCTATGACCGACGTCAGATAAAACCCCTGTTATGTGAAATGAAATGAAATGTCTTTATTTTGCATAGGCCTACGGGGGCACTTACAAATTGTCAGTTACAATACATATTTTCTTACTCTACCGCCGGATCGGAACGCGACCTCAACTGAGAATATCCGGCAAAAAACTCAGCGGGTTTGTCTTTTTTGTTTGTATTATATATTATTTTTTCTCTTTTTTTAACGATTTGTTTTTACATAGCAATAAAAGATAACTATAGTATAGCTATATGATATAACTCACAGATGTTAATGAGTGACAGTAAGCACTTACCATTAGGACTGCCTGCTCGTTTACTATGTGCCTACTACAGGCACCACCTCCATAACAATATTTATAAAGCGTTAAATCATTAGAACACTCGCTCAATACGTTGTACTATAGGGTCTCGCTCTATACTGTATACTAAATTAACGTGTACTCAAAATATACGCATACAAGCCGTTGACCACTTTCTTTCTCCTCATCCGCCATCGAAGACCTTGGTACTCCAAGGCGCAGCTATTTCAATCGGATATAAAATATGGTGTTTGGTGGAAAATATTTTAACCTCCCACTCACGGGGCCGGGTTACATCGAATTGCAAGCGAAATTACATCGACTTTTGGAAAAACAACTAGTACCTAGTACTGTATCAAATCAAGGCACTACAGTGCTATACAACGCAATGTTAACTGACAGTAAAATAATATGTGAAAATTAACTGTGATTCTATTCGAATAAATAAAAAGCCTGTATCACATGTTTTCAAACCGTCCGTAAGGCCTTTGACGAGGTTTAATAGCTGCCATTCTGGTAATATTACCACTAGCGGTCACCAATCTAATTTTATAGCGCGCCCGATGTTGCTTAATTTTGTAAATCGTTTGAGATCTGTACAAACCTTGGGCGTAGCAGCTTGGATGTTTTCGTTATATATAAGTTTAAAAATAATGTTACTCTAAATTGACTTATGATTGTAAAAGTAATGATATCCTGATGTAAGCGTAAAGTTTGTATATATAATAAATCAAAAGCGTAGGAGGTCGAATTTGTACCATTAAGCTGCACTAAATTTTGTAATTTTAGGGCCAAAGAGGGCTTACATTATTCTAAAACAAAAAAAAAGAATTTAATATTAACAGATGTTATTTTGAGAAACGGTTCCCAGAGATTCAGTTACAAGAATTGTACAAACTTTTAGGGAAATAAAGACATTTACATTGTATTCGTAGACAAAGAGTTTAGGACAATAGACAGAGTTAGGACAATCGCTTCCGAGTGGCGGCACATAGCATTTGTTTACTTGGTAAATAAGGAACTGGCCTTTGTGTAAGGCTTCCAAAAACATTTTTCGTGTAGTTCGGATTCTATTCAAAAAATTGCTTATCACTTACATATACTAGCTGTGCCTCGCGGTTTCGTCTAAAATTAGAAAAAATGTAACATCAGTTCAAATAGAGTCGATTAATTTTGATGAAGTCAAAAGTCAAAAGTTTACCTACTGACGCTCTAACGCTTTTTAACGCTTTAAATTAAATTCAGTAGTTACTTGTTTGATGCGATTTCAAACACATAAACAGAGAAACATTTTATAAATTGTGATTTTTATTCTTACATTTTATCAATGTTTTTTTGCAAATATGTATATGTAATAAACTTCCACCTTTTAAAATATATAATTCCTGTTTCCTCATTGAGATAAAATAAACTATTTATAAGTCAAAGCTTTTAAATACTTTTTTACAATCTAAACTGTATTGAGATTGATTTTTGAGACTCCGATTTCCATTTCAAGAAAAAAAAACAATAAAAATGGTTGATCCATTTTTATTGTTTTTAACCGACTTCTTTTTCTCTATCGTATTCACGTGGTATTTATTTAGCAAAAGTTTTACGTACCCTATACAGATTTAAGCAACATTTGAGGAGCCACAAAGGATAGGTTATAGCTTTATAGAGAAGCGGGTACCCTTAACGATCAAAGGCTAATGGAGCTCAAAGCGTCACGTGGTTATCCCACCGACGTATCTGGCTAATCCTGGCGACGGCAATTGAAATCGCAATCAGTAAGTCGAAGTCAAATTAAAGCTGTGCTGATTGAAAAATTAATGCTTGTAACGAACGAACATAATTGAAAAGTGATTTTGTTTTCTTTGTCAGATTGAAATAGCAAACAAGCATACAGTCCATCTGATGGAAGTGGTAAGATGGTCACTACTGCCCATGGACATCTGTAAGCAACTTTATATCGAACAGGGGTTGTATCTAAAGTCGGTCACATGCCACTCTCGAGGTTTAAGATGCTCGCCTCATATATAAGTGAGCCACCCACACCCTTTAACCGAAACGCAAGAAATGCTTCACGCTAGAAATAGTTGTAACGGTGGTACATCCCCAGTCGAACTACATATTATACATGGTTCTATTTAATTGCAAATAGATGCAGGAAACTACTCTTGCAGACAGTGCATGTCTGTTACTGACTCCAGTTCGGTAGAAATCTAAATTGGAATAGAATGGCAAAATACGCACTATTACACGAAATAACCCATATGGATATTATACGCTTAATTCAAGCTAAAACCCAGGACTATTCTGCAATTTTGTGTGTACTGAGGCTTTTATTTGGATTCTAAAGCGGTAATGACCTTGCAAACTGCGTCGGTTAAGCTGGAGCTTAAGTTAATTCTGAAAGCTTTCGACAATGACACTATAAAATTTCATTAGTGTGACTATTTTTGTGCTTAAGCATAATTAAAGCTATTTTTGTGTGCTGCCTTAAGCGGTTTTGTTTGTACTAGATATGCCCCGTGGTCTCAGCTGCGTTTAATAAAATCTATAATAGTTTAAATTGTAACAATAACAACACACGAATTCACTTTGGACATAATAATAAGATTTTTTTATATTTGAGAAGTTGTGTACATTTATAAGTTTTATATTTTTTATTCATATTATTGTAAAATTAATCAATTAATGCTTATTCATCATTCTAAGTTAAATTAAATAGTTTTGGTTTGATGTGATTTCGTACATATGGATCATAAATACAGACTGAAAATATACAAATTACTATTATTACTTATTCTTAGGCTTCCAAACATTTTTTTATATATGTATACGCGATGTACTGACACGCAAAACTTATATTTCTATTATGCAAGGATTATGCACACTGTCATACAGAACAGTTAAACATAATTAATTATTATCTTTAATTTTGCACGCTCGTTTCTGCCACGGACGTGTAAGTTGTGGAACGAACTTTTTCCGGAGGTATTCCCGGAGCGCTATGACATGGGGTTCTTTAAAAAGGGTGTGAAAAGAGCTCTCCTTCAAAGCCGGCGATGCATTGGTGACTCCTCTGGTGTTGCAAATGTCCATAGGCGACGGTAACTAATTTCCATCAGGTAGCCCGTATGCCTTTTCGTTAGGTTTAAGTATAAAAAAAATTAAAACAACTTTATCAAGAACAAATATTAATGGAAAATTAAATTATTTTGATTCCTTATATCAGTTGGTTGTGTAAACTATTGTTTCTTTAGTTTTTTTTGGCCAATAAGGTGTCTATGATTTAATCTCTTTCCTGGATTATCGGAAATATTGTAATAGGTTCTTTTATAACCATAGCACGTTTCGAAAAACATTATCTGTAACAAACATCATTAGACTTGTTTTCAATAAACTAATTTATATAATTAACTAATTATTTACCATAATTGTTTGTTTAAAGTTTATTTATAGTTTCAATTATAATGGACAGTTTAGACATAAATTTGTCTTGAGATTAATTTAGTTACAAATGTAGAGGATTTTACATTCCCAATGGAACTCAACTTTTGACTTCAAAGTTCAAGGGGAATGCTAAGTAATAAGTTAATAACACTTCAATGCAGATGCAGTTCTGCCTCTGGGGAGAGAAGTCAGAGCGCAATACTATAGCCTTCACTACATCTAGTTCACTGAAAGTAGTTGTGAAGTGCTTAAATTCGGATTTTTGTAATTTTTACTGGAATGTATGGTTTTAGACTATTACATCCATGCATTTCAATATGTAAACGATGTGTGGCTTTTTAATTGCTTCATTACCAATATCGAACTGCAAGGATCGTGGACACGTCGAAGTTTATTTAAATTATAAATTATGCAAAATTGCGTGAGTTCGAATCAGTGGCGTAGCGAGGGGGCGGGGCGGAGGGGCGGTGCGCCCCGGGCGGCACATTTAGAGGGGCGCCTAAAACAGATTTGGGGGGCGGCAAAAACAGATTTGGCAATCTTGTTTTGTCATCAAGTTAGATATTGTAGTTTTTTTGGTCGTCAAGTTAGATATCGTCGTTTTTTTTTGGTCGTCAAGTCAGATATTGTCGTTTTTTTTTTGGTCGTCAAAGTTTGTATAATGTGTGACGAGTTCAACTTCCGCCCCGAGCGGCGTAAACCCACGCTACGCCACTGGTTCGAATACTGAAAAAAAAAGCGAGTAAAGGAGATAAATTAATCTACTGCTAGTGCTTGTGATCGAATTTCGCCGTGATAGCAAACCAAGCAAGTGAGTCGAAATGTCAACAATAAAGTTAAAAAAACACATATTCCAAATACCATTACCAGGTGGTAGAACCAATGTAGTTCAACCGGGGAAGTAGCACCGCCACACCTATTTATAGCGTGAATCAGTTCTTGCGTTTCGGTGGAAGGGTGTGGTTGCCGGCTCACTTTTATATGAGGCGACCATCTCAGTCCTCGGGAGTAGCAACGCATCTGTGATAGATTTCATATAAACCCCTGTTCTGTATGAAGTTGCTTACAAATGTCCAGTAACCACTAACCATCAGGTGGGCTGCTTGCCTGTTTGTTACTTCATATTTATAAAAAAAAAACATGTACGTATTGAAACTAACTTTTTTATACTTAAACCTAACGATCAGGTAGACTGCCCTAGTCTACCTGATATAAAGTAGTTTACAACAACTGAGAAGCCGCCAATGCATAGCGAGCTTTGAAGAAGAGCAATTTTTGCACCTTTTTGAAGAGCCCTATGTCAAAGCGTTCTGGGAATACCTCGAGAGAAAGTTCATTCCACGTTTTGCGGGCGTGTAACTGTAATACTTCATTCATTCGCCTTTAAAAGGATTGGGTTGCGGGCCTATGTACACCTTGTAGACTCCGATACCCTTTATGCGACGGAGTGACGCGACTCGCAAAATTTGTTCCACTTATCCGCGAAGACACCAACTAGTCAAATATTATTCTTGACGAAACTACATTTCAGCGGGCCCGTAGAGTCGCCAAGGCGGTAAAGGTCATGTTACATTTATGGAGGCCCAGCCGGTAATACATCATGTATCGGACCGTATCGATTCGACAGCAATTTTGTGTGCCTTTTCGACGTATTTCTATGAAGTTTTATATTTTGAGTTACTGTTATGTTTGTTGTAACATATATTATGGTATAGACTACAATCCTTTTTATATTGGGCTCAATCTATCTACAACGGTGTCTGATGTTTCCATCCCCCTGCCCTAATACGGATTGGAGGAAGGCACGTATTAATGGTCAGACCGATATAAATCAATCTTCAATTTGCTTATAGAGTTTATATAAATATTTTTAATATTAAATGCAAATGCAGTAGGTATATCTGATGGTAAGTGGTGCCCATAGAAATCGGTTATCAACCCCAAATAATAATAACATCTTATCTGACATTGCTCGCAGATGCGTTGCTTCTTCTGAAAACTAAGTTGGAACGTGTCAGATAAAAATGTCTCTCTTATCACATCTATCAGATTAAAACACAGCAGCGCTTAATATTGCTGTTATTACCCATACGTGTGGCGGTGGCTCGGGATTCGACCACAAAGGGTTCTACTACCTTCAAACATTCAACGATTACTATTGTTTTATAAGAACCAGGGCTATGTTCATGGACCGTTAGACTGATTTTTCTAAGTGTGTAGTTTAATAGGCCCTTCATAACATGGAAGCACGCGTATTTAGTCACTAGCTATCAACGAACCCCTAACGTCCAACGTTGCTTAAGTTTGTAGATCAGTTACTGCCAGCCGCGGGTGTACATGCCTCACTAACTATCACGCCTCACATAATGTAATGCTCAGTGGCCGGCTTATAAAATAGACATTACATTACATCCCTTACTAACTTTTCATAGTCTCTATGTAGGGTTGACGATCTTTTTTTATAAGGTGGAATTAGGAAACGAGCATAGTCCATCTGACAGTAAATGACTTCTGCCGCCTGGGATAGGTATGTCTCCCTTACCGTACTGTTTAGACCAAAACACAGCAGCGCATAACACTGTTGTTTTTAAGAAGAAAATAAATAAAAGAGGTGTTGGCCCGTAGTTCCGGGACCAGAATAGGGTTACAGTATCCCCTGCCTGTCGTAAGAGGCGACTAAAAGGGGGCTTCCGGGGTTGCGAGTGGTAAGAGTGGAAGCTCGAGCCGCCCAGACAAGCGTCCTCAGGAAGGACGACAGCATGTGTGGTTGCATGCCCTCGTAAATACCTGAAGGCACGGTGAGCGTAAGTGCTCACCGGGAAAGAGACCGAACGTGGTATATATCTAAATTGGTCTTATTTTTTAATTTATAAGAATTTGTAGTAAATAAAAATAATATGTCCGTCAAAAAACTAAGCTTGTACATATGGAAAAAAGGTATTAAAAGTTAGCAGCCCTGCAATGACAGAGATGGTTTTATAAACTGTAATTAACGTGACAAAGGCGAACTGTGTCGTGAGTTAGGTGACACGCGGGGTCATTAATCTCGGTATTAATGACCCATGAAACGTCCTTTTTAATGTATTACTGGCAAAACTTTGTATTCGCCTAAGTTGATATAAAAAATATAGGGATTTCTACACTCATATCCCCATATTAGGATTTTCTCCTGTATCGTGGGTGCCATGGACACACAAAGATGAATACACAAACACCCAGACTCAGAACTGATATCTAAACTCATCATTCATATTTCTGTCTGGCCGGGAATCGAACCCGGGACCCACTGCGCGTCAGACCAGTATGGTG
>DWNE01003888.1:0-16007 GCA_018249875.1 Cecropterus toxeus
TATAGGTATTGGAAACCTGGATTATAGATTACCCGTTTCCTCCCACGGAAGACTGTATGATAAACATTTGTTTGTGTGTGTCTGTGTGTGTGTGCGCGCGCGTGAGTGTGTGTGTGTGTGCGTTGGTGCAAGTGTGCGTATGTGTATATAGAAAACTGTAATAGTATTTAGCTAGTTAGTTACGGACCACCATGTCCCTAAGAATGTAACTGTATTAGTATGGAGCTATTTAGTTACCGTGCGTGGTGATGTGAAATTTGAACGTGATGGCGCCATACGGTAGTCGCGACGCCGGACCATTATAACGTTAAGCGGATGGTAATCAGAGATCTAAGCGTAATGACGCCACAATAATTGATGGTCAAAGCGACACAGCGACGACCAATCGGCTTGACACGCTGTGGGTTCCAGATTAGATCCCCGGTGAGACAGATATCTAAATGATGAAGGCATGGAATCCTCTTTAGTAGAGCTATGAATGTAGTAGATGGTGTTATTTATTTGTACAATGTAAAATATGTAATTCAATAGAGTACAAGTAATTTTGATAACAATAGAATTCTACATTAATTAAAAATAAGACTTGCAATATATCGTTAAAGTGAATTGCTAATGGCTACGCACTCCACATAGGTTTTTCTCATGTGTTCTGAATGGGTACTACTACTACTTGAAGATTTCAACAGATGATAATTCCTGATAATTGTATAAAAATCATCATATATGTACTCTCATATATTTTCGTAACTCCATTCTACAAAATTGACATGTTTATTAAAAAGATAATAATCAGAAAAACCTTAACATACATTGTATTGTGATTATCCCACGTTGATTTATAATTTATGCATTAAGGCAAAATATATTTTTCATCTTTCAGATTCCGGTTTTATATATTATTGAAAAATATAAGCTACACATATTTATAAAGTAATAAAAGAATAAATGATAACAAAATTATTGGTACATAATGTACAAGTGGAATACTATTATCGCAATGTAACGATTTATTTAACCGTTTTCGTTTCAAATACTTTCACATAGCGCGCTCAGAGATTTCACTCCAATAACAATGAAACTATCAATGGCCCGTAGAGTTCAAGGAATTAAAACCGTGTTACATTCTCAGCGTGCAGTCGGACGCGGCGAGCGGCGCGGCGGCGGAGCTCCGGCGGCGGAACTCGGACCCGGCGCCCGGCGCGCCCGCGCCCGACCCGCGCTCCACCGACTACATCGGCCAGACCGGCAACGGGCTCTTCCGCATCGCCGGACACAGGTACGCCTGCACTTATACATAACTTCGATTCGAATAACAGCCCAGCATCGAGCAATTTAAATTATCTGTTAAAAACATACCTGCTAACAAATTTTCATACATAATATAATTATGTCTGATATGACTGTAGCCAGGTTTTTTTTTTTTTTTTGGGACGTTGAAATCTATTTCATCAGTAAAATATTACTTCTTACTTAAGATGAAAATGTATCGCTTCTATATAAACTTTTTCTATGTCTTTCTATAGAAAGTAAATTTAGGGGAAGAAGAAGGGAGGTCTGTATTTGACAAATCCAATTAAGTCTCTGCGTTCATTCTTACTTAGCATTACGATGTTACATGATTTATTAAAACAAAAAGTGTATATAACTAATATAGTATGACTTAAAAAGTTATCCATACATATCTCGGGCTTAGAGAGATTATCTAGTTGGTGTTCAGTCGGTATTTCGTCTAGGTCTTGTATACCTATTTACCTATTTCAATCTATACAATATTTTTTGCAGGTTTCGGAAGGGTACCAGGTTCGCAAAAGGAGACAAATGCGTATACTGTCACCAGGCCATTGACGCCTTCATCACTCAGGGACAGAGGTGCATAGACTGCAAACAGCTTTATCACACCAAGTGCATACAGAATAAGGGTGTTATTACCATGCCGTGTTCGAGCCCCGTCACAGTCGCGGCGAGAGGACGACATAAATATAGGAAACGAATTATTTCAAAAGATCCTCCTTGTAATTTAGTGGCGGCGGACCACCCGAAGAGCTCTATCACATCTAATTTCAATCTCACTGGCACATCGGAGTTTATGGACAGAACAGATAAGATCATATCGGATGCTATGGAACTCCAGGCGATGCAGAATTTCATCACAAAAAAGATATATCTCATGGAGTCATCTGAAAATGAAAAACAGTCTGAGGTAAGTAGTTTCTCATACATTGCATATATAATTTTTTATTTATTCGAGTTTAATTCGCAATAAAAAAATCATTACGAATATAACTCCAGTAACTAATAAATAAAATAAACTTTATTCAAAAGCATGACTTAAAATTTATTTATATATTAATTAATAAAGCTTGATATATTATGTTTAAATTAATGCAATGGAAAATGGGCGGCCTTTGGACATTACATGCATACAAATTTTAATTTCACAGCGTCAATATGTTAGAAAAATACACTTAATACAAAGATAATTCAAAAACATAAATTAACTTTGATGTGTCCTTTGAGAATTAAACCTTAAGCTTAAACTTAAAATTTTAGATTTAATTAGCTAAGCTTAGAACAGTATTGTAAGCCATCGATTTTGCTTTATAAACTTCTTGAAATTATTCATCTCTTATCATCTTTATCTATTAGGTGGACAGGGTATTCAAACACGCGTTACGGGAGTTCAAGGACAACTTGGTAGCGACGTACAGCGTAGTGGAGACGTTAGGCTCGGCGCTTAAGTACAAAGACTTGATCGGTAACTTCCTGCACGTTATGGAGACCGTGTGCGCGCGCGAGGGTTCCACGCTGTCCATTACTATGGGTGTGAACGCGTTTAGGGGATTCATGGACGAGTTCATGAGCCAACACGAGACCGATAAAGCGAGGACGAAGCGGAAAAAGGATAAGAAGCGAAAAGTGAGTTGACATTTGCAGGTTGTGGACAATATTCCTGTAATAATAGTATAGGGATGAGCGAGTGTGGGTTGTCGTTTCCTAGTTAGAAAGATATGGTATGGCAGAGTTAGACTTTATAAAGGTTGTCCCAACTCTTGGGACCATTTGTATATGAGTATCATTTAATATTTTGTGAAGATTTCTCCAACTTTCTAGTGTTTGATATGAAAAGCGAAGGAATATTACATTATTCGAAGCAAAATATTAACATGTTACCTATAGGGCAGGTAAAAGTGTACAATAAATATCTCTTATTCTAGCAATTTTGTAACTGCGAACAATTAAGTAATTTCTTTTTTTTTATAGGTGGACGATCCCATACAGTACAAAGGGCACACGTTCATACTGTCGATGATAAATATCCCGACTGAATGCGAGATCTGCAAGACTTTCTTTATGTGGCCCATTGAGAGATCACTTATTTGTCAAACGTGCAGATTGGCTTCGCATAAGAAGTGCTACATGAAGGTAAATTTATATTTCCGTATATGATATGAGTAACATACAATAAAATATCTAGCATATTACTGCTATATTTTTGTTACTGCTATATCTTGTTTACTTATCACTTGTAAACTATAGCCGAAGAATAAAATTTGGATAAAAAAAGTCTGCATTAATCAGGTGGTTTTTGTCGAGTTGTTTGAAAATAACCCTTAGCATTGGATAAAAAATATTATAACTCAAAATATGTTTTCTTACAAATAAAGTAATAAATTTATAAAAAACCTAAATAAGCCTACTAAAAAATCTGACGTTGACGCGTGTAAAAAAATTGTGTTTATACATGAATATGTATTCTTTTCATGAAGTAAAAATAGAAAAAAGAAAAACAATAAGTTTTGTGGTTTAGGTGTCAACGCAGTGTCGCAGCGAGGCGGCGTCGTCGGCCGCCATCGTGGGCGCCGTGGACGCGGGCGGCCGCGAGCAGTTCGGCGTCGTCACCCGGGGGAAGGTACATAATCGTAAAATACTTTATATAATGAGAATAAAGGCAAAACTATAAACAACAGAGTATATTAAAAAAAAAACATACACCATTATATTGACTTTTACGTGCACAAAAAACATCTTTACTTGAATGTTGATTTAATACAATAATGTAACATTGTGATTATATATTGAAAATGTGGTAAAAATGCTATGATCAATGTCTGTATAATTATATTTTTTATTACTTTATTTTATAATTTACTAGATGAAGTACTCGTGCTTCGCTACGGGACATACAATAGTCGCCATCTTTATTATAGAGTGCAAAATATCGAAATCAAGAGTTAGCCTACACGTTGACCAGGTTAATAAGTTACATTGATGCAAAATTTCATATAAATCGGACCAGTGGTTCATTCGTCATGTAACAAACCGATACACAGACATACACTTTTCTCATTTTTATATATTAGTATAGATATTTTATTAAAATACCCACTATTCAATTTCTGCAGGTATTTGGCGTGCCACTAAGCGAGCTACCGACCGGCGACAGTAACATACCGATCGTCGTAGACAGGCTCATTACCACCATAGAAATGACTGGGATGTATGTTGAGGGATTATACAGGAAAAGTGGTCTTAGTTCTAAGGTAAGACCACAATGTTTTGATAATTTTATTTGTTTATTGTCTGTATGTTTGATCTATTGAATATATTTGAATGTACTGATGTGTTTATGATGGGCTTTCGAACTTTAATAAAATTATGTCTGCTGCTAATAACGATGTATCGTCTGTGCTCTGTATTATTTTATAATAATATTCGTACATTTGTATTTTAAGAGTAATGTTCGGCATAGCCAATCCGTGAAAAAAATAATTGTTCATTATCACGGTGCTTCCCTTGCATATTTGTAGCCAAATTTCGCAAGCAGTTGTTGCTGAATTTGCCCCTAGATTTAGTTTTCTTCTATACATTATGTACATGTACAATAAGGTACATTTGTGCTTCAGAGTTACAATTTTTCAGGGGTAGAAGTCTCTCTGTGGTAGACCTCGGGCGTGACCGTGCAAGAAAAGGAAATGTTCAATGTATACATAACACTCAATGAAAAATTGTATATCATTAGGTGCGAGAGTTACGTCGCTTGTTGGACGAGCGGCCCGAGGAAGGCGTGAAGCGATTAGAAGCTTACGCGGTACACGTGCGCGCCTCCGTGCTCAAGACCTTCTTCCGGGAGCTGCCCGAGCCGCTGCTCACCTTCGACCTGTACGACGACCTCATACTCGCCGCTGAAATAAGTGACCCGCAGGTATGTAATACGCAAACAGTTGATTTATTATTTTTTATAAGTAATAATTTGAAAGGTGATAAAACCGGTAGCCGACGGGGAGGGTCGACTACTACACCTATTTCTAGCGTAAAAAAGTTCTTGCGTTTCGGTACAAGGTGTAGTAATTCTACAGGCACATGTAGGATTTCCATACCCGTAGAATAGTCTTACAATAGTATACGCATATGACTATATTATAAAGCAGTCTAAATTGCTTTATTTGAGACTTTAATTTCTATAACGAATTTTGACATTGGATATAGAATAAAGATGAATACTTTTACAATTCAGCACCAGTATTGTAAATATGTCAAATAATGTTTCTTCTGTTCACAGGAACGAGTATCGAGTATATTCACCATATTAAAAAAGTTGCCAAAGCCGAATTATGATCTGGTTGAAAGATTAATATTTCATTTGGCAAGGGTAGCCTTAGGAGAAGATCACAATAGGTATGTACTGTTAAAATTTATGATTACCGTATCTCCTTAACCAAATATGTCTCTGTGATAGATCCTCTGTTCTGTATGAAGATGCTTACAGATGTTTGCAGTGACCACTTTTCATTAGGTGGACTGCATGCTTGTTTGTTACTTTAATGTTAAAAAAAACAATGTTATGATTTACTATTAAGGATTAAAATGTTAATATTGTTACAGAATGGGTCCGAATGCGCTAGCGATAGTGTTTGCGCCGTGCATACTGAGAACGCATAAGATTCAGCCGGCGCAAGATTCGCTGCACGACATCGCGCGGCAGACCGCCTGTCTCGAGGCCATCCTTGTGGACAAGATGAGCTCGGTAAATATTTATTGTACTTGTTTCGCGTCGAACACTTTTACGTTATTATAATTTTATTAAATATGTTTATCAGTATTTTTATTCAATTTATCTAAAAATGCAACTGATAAATGGCCATTGCTATGTGTCAGTAGTGTTTTCGAAAGTGACTAAAACACTATTTTAACACTTTCAAATAAATGGAAGCACATGATAGTATTTCAAATCCTTTACAAATAAATTACTTAGGGGTTGATTTATTTTGATTTGATAATGATAAATATAACGTTATCTGAGTAGATTACGTTGCGAATTCCAATATATCGCTACTCGTAAAACTATTGGACATTTTGTATAATAATATATTGAACTTCCTTTTGCGTGTAGTTTTAACTTCGTTTCATTTCAATTTACTTTATTGATTGTTGGCTTGCTTAACAATATTTAAATGCAAAAAAGTGTTTATTTGTTATGCCAAAGAGGCTTATAACGTATCGTATATCACGTTAACTTACTGTTCATTTGGATATGCGACAGACTCGCGGCACGCTGCAAGACATCGAAACCCTGGACAAGGCGAGCGCGACCGCCACCGACCGGCTGTGGTCGCTGCGCTCGCTGGCCGCGCCGCCGCGCCCCGAGGAGCGCATCCTCGAGGGACACATACACGAGATCGAGAAGGAGAAGGCCATACTCACGTCGCACCTGCCCACGCTCATCCGGTACGCATGCATTATTGACAATGTATTAAGTTATGACAAAATAATCGAATGAGATAGTGAATTACATATTATATCAATCATCATGTGCGGATCCAGGTAGGATTTAAGGGACTAATATCTGCCGTACCGTAGCGCTACACAATATGAAGAAGTATAAGGAACATAAGTCCATATATGTCTTTTACGACCTTCGCCGAGTACAGGAAACTGCACACTTCTTTTTTAACTTCTCTTTTTATAATTTTTTTGTCCACCCATTTCCTTATAAAGGTGACATTGTTCGATAAAGCCTGTTTCTCTACACTGTTAAAACTAATTATTTTTTTATGCCAAGGTATATATTAACTTCCAAAGGTCCCCGTGTCCCTTGTAAGAGAGGTCAAATTTTACAAACTGACCATCTCTACTTTCAACAAATTATATATCTACTGTATACTTTAATAACTTCGGGTAATCCTAACAGGGCAACATCAGACGACGACCTGCTGTCGACAACGGACCACGACGGCGAGTTCGGCAGCACCGACGACCTCAGCACCGGCGCGGCGTCGCTACGCTCACAACGGCTATTGCATCGCCAGCTATCCTCTGATGACCCCATCATGGTATAAGGAACCACAAAGCACCAGCTCATTGAACCACGCGGCTATGGACATAAGCCTGGGACGGCAGCTTTGACATTTCAGAGAGACGTTTGTTGTTTAACAAAGGTGAAACTCTTAGCCAAAGCTTGTACGGTTAGATAACTATCAGTCTTCGTGTAGTACTGGTCTTATTTACTGGTGGATACGTTAACTAAAGTGATTACTTAACATAGGCTAAGCAGCCGTTACCAATTGTGGTGTACGCTAATTTCGCTATCGCTTTGTATACAGTGTATTGTATACAAAGATTCGTAAACCATCAGTTTACGCCTCGATATACCTGGCAGACAGCACGCTTGTATGTCTTTTATTAATGAAGAATCTAAGAAGGAAATGCGCTCTTCTCACATTTTTGTGACAGCATCAAATGCAATCCGTAAAAATACTTTATTTTATATAAAAAAATATTCCTGCAATCACATGACAAGTCGCATTCAATTCCGTCAGTAAATATTTGTGTTAAGATTATTGCCGAAGAGTCTCAATCACTTATCATTAAATTATGTCGCTATAGATCCAATACCTTATAAGAATTATCCCAGTTTTCTTTCAATTCTCAAAGTTTGATTAAGTAGTCACACTAAAAAGTATACAGATACGAATGGCGCGTTTACATGTCCTTACCGAATACGTTGTCCGCATTCTGTTTCACCGAAGTGGCTTGTTTACATGAGATCGGGCACTGAACTCGTTCACATTATGCTTAGCTGGGGCCCACTTCCCGTGTACACTGAAGAGAATACGGCCAACCGTAATAAGTTTCAGATTAGGTCGGTCATCGCCAACGGGGCCGCGATTGAATACGGCGGGCAAATTTTCGTTTACATTGGTTGGGGACCGACGTCGTTTACAGTCGAATAAAGCCTAACCAAACGCGACACATTATTAATGATTACTTTTAATTGTAAACGCGCCATGATATTCTGTTTTACCTTTTTAAACCTATTTATTTAACCAAACAATAAACGTATTTTTTGCATCTTTCTAAAATTAAAAGTATGCGCATGCATGAATATATCCTAATACAAAATTCTCATGCAAATAGCTTTCCATGCAAAGTAGCAGTGATACAACTGTTATGACGTCGGTGTAACAGCGAGAAAGTTCCTTTGCTAGATAATATCCACCTATCCGCCATACGAATTACGTCTCAACCATCTTGAAGTGAAATTCTTGTTTGCGGACTACCTTGGTATTTGTATATACAATATATCTATTTATGATGTGTATATCTTTTTGAATACTTATATTTGTCATAAAAGTCATGTTTTCGAGCGTCTATGTTATTTCTGTAAATATGTAAATCTAATATTAATGTCATCATTAAATTAACGTTTTCACATACGATTCAAAGTATTGATTGTCCCCTTATTATCTCATTTAATAAATGTGTTTTTATTAACGTATTATTATTATAGTCCCTATTAAAACGAATAGAATGCTAGTTGTTTTTAATACTACTATTTATTATATACATAGCAATCAACTTTGTATCGCCGTAAAATGTCTTTACATGATATAAAACAAGGTTACTAGACTTCACTGCAGTCGGGAATCGAAAGGGTGTTTCTATTTTACTTTTCCACTGCGTCGACTGATTAATTCGACGTGACGTCGCGGTGAGTGCACTGAGAACAGAGACGTTCGGTTTGTAGTACTGGAATGTACAATTTTGAATAAATGCAGCGGCCAGAGACAGGTCGTTTTATAAATATATTTCATATTAGGAGTTAATCTCGGACTATTTTAAATTGTTATGGTCTCCGAATGGGAAATTTCTTTAAGATCATATATTATACAGAGAATACGGTTGAAAAAATATCATGTTATGTTAAGGAAATGTTGTTGTGTTTGTTTGGCTTTTTAGTACAAGAGCCGTATTTTAAAATCCCATTTTAAATTTAATCTTATTACCAAAGTAGGATTTTTCTTTTATACAGGGATAATAGTCGTTTAATACAACGTCTTACGGAAAAAATTAAGACGTCAATATACACTGGAGTGCGATCGAGTCTCGAGATAAAACTAAATGGGAGGTAATCAGGCGGACTCTTAAACTTCCTAAGTTTGAATCTCAAATCAGCTGATTGTCAGACATTGAGCGCTGCAAGTTTATGATGATTTACACTTGTAAATAAAAAGTACCTTTTAATAATGACGATTAAGCATTAATGTTACTAATAAAGGTGCATTATTTTATGACCAAATGAGATTTGCCTTTTTAGACCTTGTCGCTACACCTATATATTTCACTATTGTAGGCCTTGTCCATGTGTATGATTTTGTATGTATAAGCGTTTAGTATTTATAGCAATTCTTTAAGATCGTTTAATTGTATGACGATTTAATCGCTTATGTTACCCAACTGTAAATTGTATTTTGCTTTTGTTTATCTAAAAGACTGTCTATCATTAAGATATTAAATTTGTAAGTAGGTCACAAATATACTGTCCCCTTTCTAAATTAGTTTGTAATTTTAGCCTTTTGACAACGAATATTTCTGTGAAATTTATATTTTATTGTGTAACTATAATACTATTCTATTTCGAGGCATTTTTTTACTACATAAAAAGTTTACCATTTTGAATCTCAAGATCAATAAAATGTTTTGTAAACTTAAAACACCCCCAGACAACTATTTATGTACAAGGGAATATACTACTCTTCATATGCATGTTTAAAGAACTGTTACTATTTTATACATATAATGCTTCGCCTTGGTGCAGAACAAATTTGACTGTCATTATTTATATATAAAATAAAATTTATAAACTTCTTTTATTGGGGTTGTGTCGCAGTAATCTACTACTGCATTTTCCGTGCCTTCAAATAGTTTGCTTTTAGCGGTTAATGTGTAGGAAACATAGTTGTTATTGTTATTGTGTAACATGTGATGGTTATAATATCAATAAATATTATATAAATATGTTAGTTACATCGTTTGTCAGAGCTACAGGCAATTTCATATTTGGTTTATACATTGGTGACGAGAAGTTGATCATTTGAAGGCTAACATTATCATAACATACTCATATTCATAACTTGATGTTTTAAGTACCTACGTTTATTGTAAAAATAATATTGTGCAATGTGGCTTCAACTAGGAAGTTATTTTGACACTTTAGAAGTGTGTTGTAGATAAGTAATGTTTCTGTAAAGTTTTTTGTAAATATATATGTTAGTGACACGTAGCCAGGTACTATTTGGTATGATATGCAAATATGGTATCATATCTTCAAGTCATCCATTTGAAAATTGTCAATCTGTTATTCATTTTTATTATTATCAACGGTGCCTACTAAAATATTTGGTTTTACAAATTTTACATATGTTAATTTTTGATGTTTATTGTATTTAATACATAAGTGATAGTTTTAAATAT
Source organism: Cecropterus toxeus (assembly GCA_018249875.1). NCBI lineage: Eukaryota > Metazoa > Arthropoda > Insecta > Lepidoptera > Hesperiidae > Cecropterus > Cecropterus toxeus. The sequence goes on from DWNE01003888.1 coordinate 10,753, forward strand.
GATTCTTCAGTATAATGTTTTATTAATTAAGACATTGGCAATCATTTTAAAAGATACCTATAGTCTTCATCAATTGAATGGCACTTCAAAAATATTAGACTGGAAAGCTAAGAAAATAATAAAAACAAGCTTGGTATTACTCAGATTTTTCTTATACCATTTGTATGACATGTTAAGCCGGAAATAGCTTAATGCATTTGGATGTATTTAGTATTTATTAAGGACCAATAAACCACAAATTTGTCAAGTCTTGATTTCAGTTTTATTGACTCTTAGGTGTACCCTATTTTAATCATACTCTTTTATGTCATAGCATAGTGTGGTTGATACCTATAACTATGTGACATTTTACAATTCGGGAAACATGACCGAAGTTATTGAAAACTACAATGACTAATTTATAGAAACCTATTTTTAATTGCTTTGATCATTTGATCAAATCTTCTACCTTGTAATATTTACAAAGAATAAAAAATATCCATAGCTACTGTGAAATTAATAATGCTGCAGAAAGAAGCAATTTGCAAATATCCTCACTATGCTATAAGAAACAAATGTAATTACTCTTGTAATATATAATGTTGACATGTATGTATATTGTTCAACTTATTTTTAGGCTCCTATAATGTGTCAATATGATTATGAAAATGTAACCAAAATAATATACTGTATACAAAAATAAAAAAATTGCTATGGAAAATACTTTTTTATTCAGCAGTAGTAGTACTAATTGGAGTTATATCTATAATTTCCTGCTCCTGATCCATTTGATTGCTCATTTGCCACGGAAGCTTTCCAATGGGACACGATGACCAACATTCCTTCCTTTTAGAAATTTTCCAAATGCCATTTTCATCCAAACTTCCGTCCTCCTTTTTATCATTACTACCAAGTGGTTCCTCTATAGATGATACATCTTTACCATCCAATCTCATTGATTTTGGCACGTCATGTGTTTTCAAATCATTAATTGTATATATTTTAGTAGATTTTGCAGGTAAGTTTTCAGGAAAAGCTATCAATTCAGCCAACTTACAAATATTATTAATAATGGAGTTGGGTAATTGTGGTTCAATTATATTTAAAAGATCCCTGATAAAATATGCAAGGTATGGGTTGTATGATGATATAATAGGCTGAATAAACTGTATGTTCATTAAATTGTCTGGCAGGGCTTTCTGCAGGTCAAGTAAGATTGCATTATTTTTATCACTTGGGAACCAATGGTAATAAAGAGATCTTAAATCTTTTCTTTTCTTAGAACTTGAATCAGGTGCAACCCTAAAAAATATGTACATATAAATTTGTTATTACCAATATATAAAATGAGAAAATCTGCAAAATCCAATAATATATGATTACAGTAGAACCTCGAGCAGCCAAACCAATTGGGACCGTGACTAGTTCCAATAATCAAAAGCATGGATAATGATAACGTGGGATTTTTGGGACTATTTTATAGGCAAAATCTTCACCATATAGTTATATAGTTGCATACATACTTTTGTAATTTGAAAGACATATTAAAACATGGATATTAAACGGATGAAAAAGTTGAATGCCTTTTTTTCATATAATCATGAATTAAAAATTTTTGAACAGCTGAATGCACTTTTGAGTGTCTAAATCTCACAGTTGTTTGAGAAGCAGAACTTTGTAACCAATAATGTATCTTTCGTTCCGATATTGGAATAATTGAGCAATCGGATGAAGCAAGTAAATTTTCAGATTGAGTGTTCAGATAATTAAGGTTTGAGTAATCGAGATTGTACTGTAACACATGGCATGCAACATATTTTAGCTTAAACATGCCCTATGACTGGATGGATTACATATCATTACTATAATTTGAAGATGCTTTGAGTAGTAATATCTAATTGGTGATCAACTTCCTGTAGATATCTAATGTTTTTTAATTGAAGAGACACAAGGCCAAAGGCTTTAGGTGTTATTATTAGATGTCCTGCACGCAAGGTACATGTTTTAATCACAAATAGAAAAACATACTGTACAATACTACCAAAACGGTGCTGCCTTTTACTTAAGTCAATGGTACGAAATAACTTACTTTTTCATTTTATCAGCAAAATCTTTGCATCTTTTCATTCCCTTCAATATCTCAGCCACCCATAATGCAGCAAGAAGACATTTCTTACCATCATTATTTTTTTGAGTCAACTGTATCAATTCCAATACAAAATCTTGCAGCAGATCATTTATATGCAAAAATGTAAGTAGAACTTCAAAACATTGCACATACTGCTTGGTAAGAAATCTTTTATTTTGTAAAGCATTATTATCCAACTGATATAACAGCTCCAAGGAAAGAATCAAGGAATCTTCACTTAATAATACTTTGTTAATGTGAGACACAGCACCTTTGATCTCCAGTACCTTTTTTGATTGTGTAGTCATTAAAGTTATCAATGAACTTATAGAAGTTGTTTGCAGATTAGAAATATCCAAACTACTTCCAAATAACTCATGAGCATCATTCAATATTGACTCTCTCATATGAACATCAGGAATATCAGCTAAATTCTTAATGTTGCATGTAGCATTTGCGCAAACACTAAGGGATACACAGAAGTTCATTAAAGCCCCAATTTTGTATTCATCTTCTTCAATGACCACCTTATCACTGGATATATAGTCTTTTATAAATGGTTTGTGTTTTAGCCAATAATGTTCATATAGCCAGTTGCAACTCAACTCAGATGCATCTCTCAACAATTGCAGTGTAGGCAGTGTATTACTATGGGCGGTATCATGACGTAGATCTACGACCCAGCTAGGAACGTGCAGATTTATTGCAGCCTGGTATAAACTAGTACCTTTGGCAGTCTCACCATCGAACATGTGGTTTACAAACCTCATTATAGCGGTAGAATATGCTAATCGAAGCATCTGGTCATTAGTTGCATCGCAAGTATCGATTAAAGTGGCATCTTTTACTACTACCTCTAAAAGTGTTAACGTTGATTCTATTCCAGAAGGTAAAAAGGGGCATCGAGATTTCCACACTAACAACTTTTCTAAAGCTTCTTTCTTTGATTGTATTGTCGTCGCAGGGTGTAACTTTTTAAATAAATCAAGCCATTCTTCAGTGTTCGACCACGGGACGATGTTATAATACTCTGCCATATTTTATACTTGCAGCATAACAAGTGAACACTTTGAGCAGGTAGTAGGTAGATTTTCACTACTTAACTATAATGCGACTGCATTAAGTTTAATACATAACTAAGTAAAATAGGTAATGTAAAAACGTGAAATAACCTCAATGATATTAAAATATTGATAGTAATACCAGTACTGACAAATAGCATTTGACATTGACAGTGACACTGACAAGTAACGAATCGTTCGAAGAGTACCTATATTTTTGCCGCTGACAATATTACCCCTCATACAAGCCGACCATGCTAACTAGACGAATGTCAAACGTGACGTCACTCGCAGGAATGCAAGTACTGATGACAAAAAAATGATTTAATGTGAAATGTTGATTTCAATGTAAATTTTAATAAATTTCTAGGAGTGTGAGACTTACACGAACAGTTCAGTACGTAAGATATAGTAACATTACAGATTGTAGTTTATTTCTTAAACACACCTTGTAAAATATTTCTTATCAGATTAATAGCATTATACATAAATATAATAAACGAGTTTTATTATTAATGACAAAGAAAAAGTATTCGTTATAGTAATATTTACGTAAACGATGGAATAAACTTTGTTTCAAACCTTTAAGCTTTTTTAAATATTACGCTGCGTGGCGCTTGATTATTGAAAAGGAATCAGAAAAGAAAACTCGAAATCAGGAGAGTATCTTTTATTATAAAATTGATACGAAAGCAACTTCGTTCATACATGCAAGCAGTAAAAACGCCACATGTCTCACGATATATTTTAATTCAATTATGTATTTAAAATTACTTTCTATAACTAGGGCGTCTTTTGCTCACAAATTACATGTTCTATGTGTATAAAAGTTTAAATTTAATACAAATTGAATCCGATTACATTAAATTTAGTGTAGAAAAAATACGTCATTAAGTTACTGGATAGTCATTTACATAATTTACAGTTAAAATAGACAATAATAACAAAAGAATATAACACAATATGCATGAATAATTGAAAACTATTAAGATTATACATTAAAATTTTCATATGTAATAGGCAGTGTGAATCATTGTCCTAATTTAATTTTATTAAGTAATCACTATATGTCCATGATAATTTAGATGTTGATAGAGAGAGGGAAGCGAGCGTGGCGTTGTTACTGCTTACAAAATTGACAAGTTTAAATGCACATTTTACTAAGGATTCGGACACAGAAGACAATAATAAATTAAAAGAAGCAGTTATAATAATTGTAAGAGAAATAAAATAGCATCGAAAATAAGTATTTTTGTAAGTATGACGCCAGGTAAGAAGGAACAGTCGTAATATTTTTGGTAACAATTCAAAATGTACTTTTTAGATTTCGGTATCGTTCCGTGATAACAACGTTCATTTTCGATGATTTAACAGAAAAGCCTAGCCGACGGAGGATCGTCGTCTCGGCAACGGAACTACGTGATCTATACGTATAAAGGAACATTAGGAAATAACTACAGTTTTCCGATATAAAAGAGTAATCTTAGTACGTACCATAATAAATATCTATCAATATATACTCTCGATCAACAAATATAATTTAATATAGGCAATAATATAATACGAATTCTTTAATCTATTAACATTATCACAATATGAGTTGCGACGACATTATGCCGTCTATTTAAAAAAATTACGGGTCGTTTGTAACCTCCTCAATATTTACAAACTATACTCTCGAGCTTACATCGTACACGTTCGTCTTTTAAGAATACGACGCCCGTCGACGGCGGCCCTCGCACCGGCGGCGGACCGTAAGTACGGGACGGGAGCGCCCGCGGGCGGACGGCGGGGCCCTCTCATAAGTCCACCGAGTCGAGGTCCTGCTTGGGCGCGCGCGGCGAGGGCGGGGAGGGCGGCGAGGGCGGCGCAGGCGAGGGCGGGTCGGGCGGCGGCGTCGCGGCGCGCGGGTGGAACTTGCCGGGCAGCGAGGCGAGCGCGGAGAGCGCGGCGTCCGCGTGCGGGATGCGGCGCATGATCTTGCCGGAGGTGATGAGGCGGCCGAAGCCCTCCTGGTGCGCGAAGGCGTACCCGGAGCGCACGGAGCGGCGCGCGCGGCGCGCGGACGGCGTGCGCGGCGCGGGCGC